>VDFB02144837.1:0-10577 GCA_007258455.2 Sequoia sempervirens
AAGCGAGGTTGCGTATCTTCTTCCGCCATAGATTAAAGTTAGAATTAGATTAAATAGAATTTGCTTTGAAAGTTGGTTAAGTGAATGAGAGATTGATTGTATCGATTCGATGGTGAAGTATTGCTCATACTTTCTTCGAATGGATGATTTGCATTCGATAAATAAAGAGTGCTTTGAGCTTATAATTGTGGAAGCTTAACTTCAGCCTCATTCGAGGTTTGAAAATTATTATCACACCCCTTGAAGATTGCACCCATTTTGCGTATGTTGTCCAGCAGGAGGCGAAACAAAGTGTGGTTTATCCCCTTCACCGGATCTTTATTGTCTCTTGAATTCTTAGGCATAGAATAGACCTCCTAAACCCTTATCCTTTTTGCTATTTTTTGAGATCCATATTGAAAGTCCTAAGTGAAGAAAGCCTTTAATGATAAATCCGCCTAAGTCCCACACTTGTGAAAAGTTCTTTAATGTAAGTCCCCTTGTTTATTACACCAATAAAATCACAACCCATTGAGCTTATCCGTCAGAGACGACGAAAAATCTGCGGAATAAGCCGCCATAGATCTTCCATAATCTGCTGCTCTGATGGTTTTTCAAGAGGAAGGGATAAGAGAGTGTCTTTTACAGACGTACTTTGTTCTGTGTTACGGTGGATGATAAACATACCAACAGAACCCAGCACAAGGAGTTTTACCGACTTTTTCTCTTGGGTATGGGTGAAATTGATGGTCTATGGATTTCGAAGAAACAAAAAGGCCTTCTACGAACTTTCTGAAAGGCTTTCATCTCAAATTTGTGCTGGTCTGGGATTTTTCAGTGGAGTTCACGACACATTATCATTCGAAAGCGGAACTAGTGTATAGAAGAATAGCATTGTCTTGAAGGTTTGGAGCGTTGCATGAGTGGGCTATGTAGCAATGTGTAATTGTGGTAGTGACTACCGGAGCACAACAAGAGAGATAGAATAGCTCTTATTTTTTGTCTGGATTTTGAGAACTACCTGTTAATGTTTAGCAACTGGTAAGCTCCTTCCAGCTCAGCACTTTCTTGGAAGACATAAATTGAATGACCGTTGGCTATTCGATTTACTCATTATTTTATTTTGTACTCATCATATGCGCCAGCGACAGATTGAGTTGAATCTTTTTTAGTAGAATATATTTTACCCAGCTATTCGACAGGCGACTATTGTAAAGGATATTCTGTGATTTATCGCGGGTGGCCGACCTCTTGTGAAGAGGTGTAAACATTTATCAAGGCCGACTTCAATAAAAGAAAATACGCGATTTCATGGAGGCCGACATAAAGGTTTTGAAGGGACGTGTCTCCCATTCAATTTGTATATATTCACTGTGATTTGTCCATTGCAAGTATGGATATCTCTCCAGTTCGGTCGCTTACTCAAGTGCGAACAGATCAGATAATAAAGTGCGAATACATCTGATGTTCCAGTGTGAATACAGCTGAGATACAAGAGCGAATATATCTGTTTGGTGATATCGATCAAGTGTGAATACAAGGTTCAGATTGAAGACCATCCAGTACAAGGAATCAAGCAAAACAAAGTGCGAACTTCATACTGGGTAAATAACATAACAAGTGCCGACTTCACACAGTGCAGGGTGATCATCAGTTCGATATCATCAGTCAAGTTCTGTATCATCAGATCATCAAGTGCGTATGATAAAGTGTGATCAGAACAGATGACAAGGCGCGCATATATAAGATGATAAGGTGCGAATTTCTGTAAATTCATATACTGTCTCTGCCAGGTGTGAACCTTCTGTAAGTCTATGCTCTGTCAAGAATGAGCTCTTCTCTGTACCTCAATATCAGATTGTGAATTAGTGACAGGTTGATTTTTGCTACTGCATCTGTCAAGAGTTCTGAACATTGGTCTTGAGTTAGACCTAATTGTAAAGTGATCTGTTGTCATTGTTTATATATATAAGAGAGATCTTTGTTGCTGGGTTTTTCTCCCTCAAGAGGAGGGTTTTCCCAGGGTATCTGCTGCGTTATTGTCTCTGATTGTTGAATTATTTTCTGTGCATTAAATCTGATCACCTAAATTTAACACTACCCATATAGGGGAAAGTTTTGAACAATGTAAATACCTAGCTTTAGGGTTTAGTAGTTCAGCATTCTACTGAAAATTATCTGTAAAGGCCAGTGAACTTATGTACTAGGGTTTTAAATCTTTTTGAAGGTTATATACTTTATAATCTGTACCCATACTTATAAAAGTTATACAGAAGACCTTATATCGTAACTTTAAATTTCTTTGTTCTTTCATAAATGCTCTGTTGATTTAGAACTTAGTAACAGAAAGTATTAAGTGATTTTGTTTTGAAGCCCTTCTGTTGTGGATTGAAACGAAGTTTTGTGTTTTGACACTTTATGTTTGATTCTGAAAGAGGCTGCAATTCTTTAGGAATTTCTGTTTTGAATTCCATTTATTAATTCTGCGAGTAAAACTGGATAACAAATCTTAGCTTCTGAAAGATATATATTGGGCAGGCTGGGCTTGTTTTAATTCTAGGTCAGATAGATATGAGCATGAGAATTTAGGCTTTTGGAAAATTCTTTTGTATGGGATGCTGTTAGCCTCATGAGATAAATGTGATTTCTGCTTATTTTGGCTTGCAGATTATGACTCCTCCCCGTCTTTTGGTTATTAGGCTTCATCTTAGATGATTCGGGAATTTTTAATGCATGTTATATATGTTCATGGGTTTTGGATGCCTTTGTCCTTTTAAAACACCTAAATGAGCCACAATCCTTATTGCTTTGTTATGAGTTGTGAAGGGCAAACTATACCTTTCGGAATACAGCACATAATGATATATATGAGGTTTTAGCACCCTGTGATCGCCCGGGGTCCTAGACATCCTTCACTGGTATGACCCTTTGATTTGAATTACATTCATTTTGGGTTTAGACCATCTGTCTCATGATTTGTGATAGGACTGTACATCATGAGTGTTGTGTTATAATAAGCCTATTTTGGTGGCCACTGTTGTTCGGTGATTGCTTCAGAGGGGCATATTGTTGTGCTAGTTGCTACCTAATCAATTTCATCTGAGTGGTTGTTGCTCATATTGATACATGGCCTTGAATTCTTAGCATCCAGAATCTCTACTTATCAGAATTTTAATTTGCCAGTTATATTTTAGCTTGCTACTGTCTTATGTATTAGTTATCTTAATAATGTCATTTCCCATTAAATGATAGGGCAAATAGTTCAAGGTTACTTACCTTGTTACGTACTTACCTGGCTTCCTTGGGCTTGAGAAACTTCGGACCCCGTTCTTTCTGATGAGAATATTGCTTCTAGACCCTGCCAATTTTTGGTTTGATCACCATTTTTCACTTCCTCCACTTGATCTATTCCTTGATTTGCTAGGAAGTCCACTACTTTATTTGCTTCTCTATAGATGTGGCTGATTGATTGGACCTGGAGATCATGTATTAGCTCCTTTATTTTAAATACTTTTGATTGTAGAGTCCAATCCCCAATCTGTGCGCTTAAGATGACATTAATACTGACCATCAAATCACTTTCCACTTCTATGTATTTAAGACGTTTATCTTTGCATAATTGTAGGCCTCTAAGGATTGCTTCTATTTCCGCTGCATTATTTGTGCCTTTTGGAATTTTTGCTGAAAGTGCTTCTACCATGTGGCCTTTGTCATTTCTTATTATACAGCTGATTCCTGATTCCCCTGGGTTGCCCCTCGAGGCCTTGTCTGTGTTGAGCTTTCCGCCTTGGAAAAAATAATATATTTTTGTTTTATGTGGATATATTATTTATATTTTAAAAAAAGTTTGTATAAGCCAAATTTAAGATGGAATATTTTTCTAATTTTTTTCCCCTTGCTGAACTTCATCCGAATTTTGTTGTTGCCGAGCACGAACTTGAATTCAAATCTTGTGACATAGCTTGGAAGTAAAAGCCGCTTGTAACAATTGTATGAGTGAATTTTTAAATTTTTAAGTACTGATCTACTCTAAGTGCCCAAAGGCATCCCAAAAGTTGCATTGCTGTCTATCACTGTTGTATTTCAAATTTTCACTTAGCACGTCTGGAAAGTTTTGGAGGCATGGGAGAGGATACATTTGGAAGTTTGGGATTTCCTAGATAGTTTGTTTCCTTCTGGAAGAATATAAATAACTTATTATATAAAAAATACATGTATCATAGAAACATTCAAAATCTGGAAACGTTACAAAAAAGTTAAAAAATTATATGAAATGCACATTGAAAGTTATTAACCTTCTACAGCGAACAATGATCTAGCTGCAACCATTCTGCCTGTAAGTCTTCTAGAATCCTCCTTATCAACACAGCCTCAAATGCTGCTGTGTAATGTCCCAAGGGTTTTTATATTGTAATGTCTCTAGGGTTTTCATATTGTAATGTCCCTAGGATTTTTATATTCTGCCCTAACCAGATGTAATGTCCCATTCTTAACCTGACTGTTACAATTATTTCTGCTGGTTTAAATTCAGTTATCTTTACCTCAGTTAGGGTATTAGCGCACAATGCAAACTCTAAACAGGTTCAGAGCAGCTGTTGGATATATATATATAGAGTGTGTGTGTTGATGTTATAGCAGCTTTGGGCTCATCCTTCCAGCCTCGATTCAAGACATAAAATTGCATATAACCTATCGGCTATTTATTTTATTGAGATAATTAAAGTGAAGAGGCGCTTCACTTGGCAACAATATAATTTCTACTTGGGCCGACCTTCCTTGTAATTCGCATCTTTTATTTTGTAATTATATTTTTATTGTGGCTGACCTTGCTCTTGAAGAGGTGCAACCTCTCTCACACATTGTATAAATACAAGGTCATTTACATCCATTCATCCATCAGGCAAGTTCGATTCATTCATTCAAAGAGCAGATTGCGAATTTCATCAAAGAGCAGATTGTGAATTTCTTCAAGTGCAGATTTCGATATCAAGGAAGAGCAGATTATTATCTGTCATTGCATCTAGAGTTGGTGCTGGATATTGGCCTTGTGATTGGACTCATTGTAAAGAGAATTGTTGCCATTATTTATATATATAAGAGAGATCTTTGTTGCTGGGTTTTTCTCCCTCAAATGGAGGGTTTTCCCAGGGTATATGCTGTGTTTATGTGTCTGAATTTAAATTAAATTTCTGCTTTTATATCTGATCATAAAAACTAACAATCTTTACCTCAGTTAGGGTATTAGCACACAATGCAAACTCTAAGCAGGTTCAGAGCAGCTGTTGGATATATATGTATATATATATAGTGTGTGTGTGTGTGTAATCTCAAGTTTCAACACTCGAAACAAAATCTGATTGCAGTTAACAGTCATGCAGATCTGACTTTGTCTTATCTGCAGTACATTCAAACAGGGACTCTACACAGTGAATGACAAAGTAATTTCACAATTCTGAACTGCTACACCTCTCAGGAGTGTCAGGGATTCACATTGATGATAATTTTGCTAACAGAATTCTATGTGTATGTGTGTGTAATCTCAACACTTGAAACAAAATCTGATTGCAGTTAACATTCCTGCAGATCTGATTGTGTCTTATCTGCAATACATTCAAACAGGGACTCTACACAGTGAATGACAAAGTAATTTTACAATTCTGACCTGCTACACCTCTCAGGCGTGTCAGGGATTCACAATGATGATAACTTTGCTTACAGAATTCTGTTATACTGCCCAGATTGGGCGCAGACCTGCAGATACTTCTTCCAAGCTCAGATCTGTGAAAACTAACCCAGAAGCAGCCTCAAAATGGTCTGTACCTCCTTCCTTGACCTCTCGGATTGCCCTATATGGCAACTTTTCCAATGCTGGTGGAAACTGGGTGGTTGTTTTGACAGTCTCCTCCTGGCATCTGACTGGATCTGAACATGAAGTGAGTGGTGGGATGTGAGGTGTCCTGTAGTGAAATTGCCTCCAAATTCTCCCAGCAGCTAGGGTTTCATATAATCTCCTTGTCTGAGGTTTTATTCATGCCCATGGGAATAGGACAAGCATTATATGATATTTAGTAAGCATGAATAGTACTTGGTGCATTTTGCACAGTTCTTAGCATCAAGTAGAGTTAATTGATTACACCACTGGATGATTTAATTTCTATGTTTAATTTGGAAAATGTGTCATCAGAGGCTGCCGATGGTGATAATCTTCACAAGTGTTACTTGCTTATTTTTGATATTTACCATTGCTGTTAGATTTCTGCTATATGTGTATATTGCTGAATTATCTCTTAGGTGCTCAAAAAGACAAGTCAGAACTGATTCATCTTGTCATTTATTGATCAAAGGTGTTTTGAGTTGTGGGATTTCTAATAATTTCACTGCTTGATTGATTGCTTGTCTAGAACTTGCTCTCTTTCAATACCCCTTTCAGAATATCTTTATGTTTTGTCACATTTTTCACTTCATGCAAGTCAGCTTAATTAAATCATTTATATAAGTAGGTTCTTCAAAATTTCTATTTGTGTGGCTCAGGTAACATGAAATGCGAATGACATTTTATAAACCTACAAATTGTGTTCACTTATAGCTGTAGTTCAACTCTTTGTGCTTATAATTTAATTCATGCTTGTTCCGTTTGAACAAGAAAAACGACAACTCAAAGACAGAATTCTTGGGGAACAATTTGTATGTAACACTGAATCCTTTTATAAATTCACATTGTTCTTTTCTCTTGCTCAACTATAATGACTGTCTATGGGAAAACAAACAACATTGTAGTTTTTACTCCTTTCTCACTACACTGTTTATACTAGCAATGGGTGGTGATAAATGAATTTAAATATTTCTAAATCTGTTCAATGTTTCTTTTCTTTATTATGAACAGACATTGGGCAAATATTACTGGAAGCCCAACACCGTTGGCTTCGACCAACGGAGGTTTGTGAAATTCTTCGGAACTTCAAAAAGTTTCGCCTAGCACCTGACCCACCACATAAACCAACAGGTATCAGTCTCTACAAACCATTTTATTACTTTATTTATGTGTATGGTTTGTAGCTGGAAATGTTCATCATGGAATTGCTGTTAAAGCATAGATTGAAATATTATTATGAAGTCTAATATCCAAGGCATTTGAAATGATGAGTACATACTATTGAAATTGGTTTGTATTTTCCACTATATGCATTTCTGTTTGTGTTGACTGTCTGTGCAGAGTGATTTCTTTTCCGAACACATTTGTGACTACATAATTTTTGTACTTTTCACTCAAACTAGCATACAGTCGTGAGAAGATGCTGTATTTCTAACTTGTCTAGAAGCTGATTTAATGCCTAAATATTAGAGGCTTTTGTTGAATTTAAATCTTGGGAACTTTGTTTTACAAATTTCCTTGACTTTGTGGTCTGCCAATAAAATATAAACTTGCTAAGAATTTAAAGCAAGACAAATATTGATAAGTATGAAAGTCATTAATAATGTTAGAGGCTTTTATTGAATTCAAAATTTGGGAACTTGGTTTTGTTAATGGTAACATGCAGCGTCGATATAATATTCCAGCATATCAATTGTTCCTGGTTGATAAATTAAATGATAGCCAAGAGGCTATTTAATTTATATATGGCATGAGTTTTTGAAGAAGCTACATTTAATGTAGATTTGTATGAGGCAGACCTCATTCTACATTATCCTGATTGCATATCTTTAAATGATCTATTATAGTAGCGTGGTGGCCAGAGCTTTTTCTTGAGACGACCTTCCTATTAGTGGTTGTCTCATCTCTAATGGCTTTGTCTAATAGGGTGGCACTTATATTATATATGGGGTGCTCTCAGTATGAGTTCATCAGTTCGGTGATCAGTTCGATTCAGTTATTCTCTCAAGTGCGAATTCATCTTGGAGCAATGCGAGTTCTTTGTATAAGCAAAGTGATGTTGTTAAAGAAGAAAGTTCTGTGTTAGCAGATCACAGGAGATAAAATCTGTGCTTAGATCATCTGTTGATGCTCATATCTGGCCTACATATTGGCCTATTGTAAAAGGAGACATTCTTGATTAAGATTCAATATATAAGTGATATATTGTTGCTGGGTTTTTCTCCCTCAAGTGGAGGGTTTTCCCAGGGTATCTGCTGTGTTATCTTGTCTGATTTTGAATTAATTTCTGTGCATACAATCTGATCACTTAAATTTAACATGGTATCAGAGCGGGTTGAGGTTCTGATTAGATTTATGAAACAATGGTAGTGAATCTTTGGTCATCTTAAATGACAAATAGCCGAGGTTAGACCTGAGAAGGATGTCATCAATCCGGACATTAAGCGCTGTCACCTTCAGAGGTTGTGGTACTTCATTCTAGTGCGTCTGAGGGCCTAAGAGGAAATCTCTTCTTCCTTCTGACAATGGAGTCATTCTCTCAGGTCGATAAGCTGTGATCATATCGATTTACTTGATAAAGATGTCGAGCCTCGGCATTGAGAGCTACCTCCTCCTCGAGACCATCCTACCGATGGTGTTGAGAGGCTCGATATTTTTTTTTGTGTAACTTGATGGCTATGTCACTGATCGATGCTCTGCTATGGGCGCTCTCATCAAGTTCGGGTTCTGGAACAGATGCGAAAGAGGCATATAAGTATTATGTTGCTAGGAATAAAATGTCATTATCATCTCTCACTGTTGCGGAAATATTCAAATGTCATCGGTCTTCATATATCAGTGCCGTGTGGTTTATTGAATGGATGTGGGGTAAGCCCAATTGTGAATATAGAAGACTCTAGAGAAAGAACTTTTGTCCATCATTTGGGTCCTATATGGTGATTTTGTCTTTTTGACATGATTGGTGAAGACTCTCCACTGGGTCGCATTCTCTCTGTCAAGGATTGTAGCATTCTGAAATCTCGTTGTTGGCATTGGGATCACTTCATCAAATGCCATGAAGTGGATCCTGTGTGTGATTTTTAGAATCTCTTATCTTGGGCTTTCATCACTGCCCAGTGTTAATCGTTTTCATTTTCTTTTGATCTTCTCACACGTACAAATGCAGAGCTTACGTGAGGAATTATATAGGGAAAGGAATCTCTGTAAGTCAGCACCATTTTCAGAAATGGAAGCTGACCTCATGAGGCCTTACTTCATTTTACGATTATGCTTTGGGCACATGAGATGTTATCCTTTCTTCACCGGGTTTATGGCAGACCGTAATGTGAAACCACCATGCACGGGAATGTTATCTCTCGGAACTCCTGTCGCTGAGTGATAACGTGTCTATATACCTTGATTCTCCTGTTGCAGTTGTTGCCACCTTATGTCTTGTGAAGTTCGTGGCACTCGATACTACTTTGGGCCACACGTGGTGTATGTCGGTCAAATTTTTCAGGAAATAAGAAGGGAGTCAAGAATAACTTCAATACTTTGATGGCCTTGATTATTGGAGCTGCAGACTACTCCGTATCATGAAATCATGATTATAGCTATCGTGGTTTGTATGATTTAGTATTCAACTATTGTGGTGGGTCCCCTTTCAAGGTGTTGCGGCAGTCCAAGAAGGTTCATGATCGGAGCTGCATATGAGACTTGAAGCATCTCATGGTATCAACCTTTGTTGAAATTAGTGAGAGGCGATGCCACTGCTAAGGGCGATGATCAGTTGATCTGTGTGTCATTGGAAGGTTGATGTAATCCTGAGAAGTTGGTGTGGTCATACTAGATCTCAACCTTGAGACTTCTAGAATGAAGAGTTTATGAAGTCTATCTCTGACCTTAAGTGCAAGATCAGTAATGATTTTATGGACTGCAAGGAATTCAAATCTAGCAAGAGATAAGTATTTGTTTCCTTCTTGTTGTTTATAATTTTATTTTTTTTATTATTATTTGTGAAACTCAGTCTACTAAGCCTGTGTAGATCTGATAAAGGTTATAAGGTCATCCCTTATTTATCTCTAACACTTTGGGTGATGCTATTAAGCATGTTGCATAATTTGATGGATTGTAGCTGGAAATGAAGTGCATTGTAAACAGTCATAGGCCTTGATCAAATTAACCCTGCCAGGGGCCTGTGTTCAAACCGTGAAGGTTGTGGACAAATCTGAGCACAAGAGCAGACAAATCTGAGCACAAGAGCAGTGTATCTTATTGTAATCATTAACTGCATCCATCAGAATACTTAGAGATAAGTATTCTTTGTTTGCTGAGTTATTTCATTTATTTGGATCTTGTGTGATTAGAGATTGTAATTTCTCTTGAATTGTGTTCTCTAGCATAAAGATCCTTTGAAGAATTCAGAGGTAGATCAGAATGGAGTATTTGTCATGTCTCAGTTTTTGTATGATGCTGGTTGTTTAGCAAGTGGGATAAGACCCTTTGGAGACACCATTCTTTGTGAGTGGTTTCATGCTAGATTTCTAAGTGTGACTTAGAAATAAAAGGAGAACTACAAGATGATTGTGATTGGTTGACCACATCGTTATCACTCTCTATATGCATGGACTGTGGTAGAGCCTTGATTTCTTGAGAGGTCTGGTTCTACATTCTGGCTGCATAATATAGCTAAGAATTTTGTGTTGAGCAGATTGTCTCTTGTTGTGCTGAGAGTAGCACTTCCAAG
>VDFB02144839.1:0-19087 GCA_007258455.2 Sequoia sempervirens
ATCACAAGGCATAGCATATAGATAAATGGTGGGATAGCCCCAATTATTTAATTGATAAGTCAATTTGAATTGGAAGGATGTGGGTTGGAATTCTAACTTGGGCACTAAATTTAATTGATAAGTCAAACTTGGGAGAAAAAAACTCCATCTTGTAGCAAACTTGAATCCCAAACTTGTACTCAAACTCAAATAGGCAAGTTAGGTTACAATCTGTTAAGAGACATTTTTTGTCTAAATGACCTTGGTACTTTGGCCAATTTTAGTATATAAGGGCTTGGTTTGGTTAGTTAATGGTTGAGTGATTTTTAGTTATATGCCAAATCCTTATATCTGCATGCAGGTTAGCTTTTGATATATAGCTACACTTTGTAGAGGCTCCAACTCTAGCTATATTGCACATTTTTCTTAGACTTAACATTCTCCATAAAATAATCATGTAGTATTCCTTATTAAAAGAAACATCTGATTGGAAAGCATTGTCTTCATTGAAGAAAATGGTATAACTTATATGTTTCTTGTCCCCTAATTCTTCTTCAAATGAATAACTCAATGATTTTATTATTGAATTTACCTTGCACACTTATATGTTGGAGTTCATTACTTCTCTACTTATGGGCTCTCCAACATTCCTCACTCATAGCACAAGTCTTAGAGCCAAGCTCACATTTACCAATTTTACTACCAACAATTCCTTAGGCTTGAATGTGAGGAGAGGTTCTAGGGGGAATTGTCTACCTCCTAGGATTGTCCCCCTCTTCAATCAACTCTTTAATTGCTTTTGGAAATTTTTTAAGAACCCCTTTTTTTATTAATATCTAGGGACTTGAATTTTGGGTTGAATCTAATCAAAATATATACAATTTACAATAAACAAAGGAAGTTTAAAGTTGTACAAAGATATCCATACATAGAAAAATAGGGTAACTATTGATGTGAGACTGTGTCACATATATTTATTGAGATGTGCATAATTTAAGTACTAGCATAAGAAACATCAAATGGTGCTTATAAAGATTATATCTAGTAGACTAGATCATATCAATTGAGATCCATTGGTCAACTTTGTTTATTATCTTCCTTCTAATTCTCAAGGTTACTGAAAGTTATAGTCTTAGTTTGTGTATAGTCTCTTTTTGTCTCATTTTCTTTTTGGTTTGTATTTTCTCGAGTTTTCAAGCATAGTTTGCATACTGGCATAAAAAACATCAAATGATGCTTCTAAAAACTTAAGATTATATCTACCAAACAAGATCATGTCAATTGAGATCCATTGGTCAAATTTGTTTAGTATCTCCTATTTCTCACATGGTTTCTGAAAATTGTGTTCTCAGTTTGTGTGGTCTCTCTTTGTCTCATTTGCTTTTTGGCTTGTAGTTTCTCAAGGTTTCACATTATGCACTTAATTTTGAAGATAATGGTAGGTAGTTAATGGTTACTATCTAGTTTTTTTATAGAGTACAATATTGTATAATGTCTTCATTTGACTTTTGAATTGCATATTCCAACTTGCCAACTTCTTTGCATTGTATTCTAATACTCAACTATTGATGTTTCATAGGAGCCACACCTAAGGGTGTACTTAAGGTTATGGGTGTTCAAGATCTCACTATCTATCATGTAAAAATCCATTTGCAAGTGTAGATATTTACTTTTAAAATAGTCTCATTTTATATTTACTTAATTTTAGCATTTTTAAGCTTTTGTGTCCGCATTACTGATATATTAGTGCTACTCCAGAAATACCAACTTGCAAAATATGTACCTGAGTGTCAAGAAGGTACATTTATATTTAAAGGGCACATTGATAATTACTTTATTTTGGTCAAGATAATATTTTGGTGCAGGAGCACCATTGCAAACCATGAATTCATCATGTAAGTTCTTGAAAGAATGATCAAGTTTGGTGTCTTGACCTTGTAATAAGGTTAAATAAGTTGTTTTGTGCATATTTAGGTCATTATGATGTCACTTGGTATTTATTAGGTCCAAAGAGTGCAAAAAGTGCAAAAAGGTTGTCATAAAAGTTGTAAAATTGCAAAATTAAGGCAAACTTAGGAGGATGAAAAGTCATTTGATAGTTAGAAATTAGTTAGAAACCATAGAGACAGTTTTGAATTCCTTTAGAAAAGGTTTTTCTATGCATTTGTACGTGTGGGTGATTGTATACTTGAGTTGAAATGAATAAAAGCTTTGTTTTTCTACATATTTCTTCAGAAAATCATTGTTTTTTGCAGGTGTATGGATTTGTACGGCCTCTTACGAATACCTAAGTGTTTGAAAATATTAATAGGTTCAATCACCTTCCCAATGGACTTGGTTTCATGCATTTTGGTGATCTATTGAGTCAGATATCAACATTTCTCTCTTAACAGTATAAAACCCTTACTAGGGTTAACAGTGAATTAAGTCAATTTTGTTTCTCTTTATTCTATTGGCCAAATCATCTAGTTTTTGGTGTCACTATTCTTCTATATATAAAATTTCATATTCAAATGGTTTTGGTTCAAGGTTATAATATTTTAGGTGTTATAGATTGAATTCTTGACTGTAATTTCTGAGTATATAGTCTGAAACAAGGCAATGAAGGCAGACACAACCTAGGGTTCGATAAAAGACCTTTGGAAAATGACATTTGTTGATTAATTAAGCTTTAATAGATCAATCTTGACTTGTTCAAAGCATTGATCGTGAAAGTTTAGGGTTGGAGATAGCAAATATAATAAACCATGTTTTTACCATGGCCTAATTAGGCCTAATTACTGACTGAAACAACAAGACTTGAAGTATAAGTTGTGAATGACTTAATACCCAATGTTGGATATGTTTTTGGTAAGCATAAAATATATTCAAATGTATGATTTGTTTGGGGTTTTGATATATAGTTTGGGACAAAGTTTTGACTGATAAAGTTCGCAGACCTACAAGCTTGCAATTAGTTTATGAAGAAAGTATAATTAAAGTGAGTGGTTAGTGTTTGGCGTCTTGAGAAGTGTTTGATATTGGTAATTTCAGCTTTAATGGAGGTCTCTTAGGTCATGGGATGATTTTTTGTGGTTTGAACACTAAAGTTTGTAGCTTTATGACTTATGATGCCATGAATGCATAAGTGAGGACAGTCATAATAAATTGATAATAATTGAACTTAGGTAGATTTTGTGTTTGTTGTTTTTGGATGAGATAAGGATGATTAAGGTGGTTTGTGAGTTGGTTAAGGTATTGAAACTCTACTTTACAATTTTGAGTGTTTGAGCCTTGTGAAGGAAAATGTGCCTTAATTACAAGGACAGTCAAGAATATGCTTTGAGTTTTATCAAATAAGAATGAGATAATTGATTTCTTCCTTTGTGCTATGCATCATATTTAGATAATTTTTGTATTATATTTTCTATTTATTTATGTCATTGAAGTGAATTTTTGATAGTTTTCAGTATATCTTGATTTTTTTGTCTACTTTTTTTCCTTGTAATAGGAGACAAATAAGATAAGAGAAAGGCTTCTAAAGTTATACCAAATATAGAAGCCACATCGTAAGTCTTTTTCTTTTGAAAATGTTTCAGGAATTGTTGTACATAATCAATTAGCCTACATCATTATTAAGAGAGTTACGTAATTACTAAATATCACTTGCTCTTGTATCTAAAACTCAAAGAACAAGAGATTTCATTACAGGATTAGCAAGAAACCCATTGCTTTGTAAGAGTAGGGTTATTGATTCCATTGACAACCCACCATAGTTGCAACACTTAAATATAATAGAGTGCGGAGGTTTAAATAAGCTCCCTGATTTCATTGGCAAGTTGTCATAGTTGCAACACTTGAGCATAGAAGGGTGTAAGAGTTTAAATAATCTCCTTGATTCTATTGGAAACTTGTCGCAGTTGCAAGATCATAGAAGATTGTAGAGGTTTAAATAACCTTCCTTATTCCACTAGCAACCTGTCATGTCTGCAGTACTTGAAAATAGTAAGTTGTAGAGGTTTAAATAACCTCCCTAATTCCATTGTCAACCTATCACAAATGTAGCACTTGAACATAATAGGAAGTTTCAAAGGTTTAAATAACCTCCTTGATTCTATTGATAATTTATTGCAACTACAACATTCAAAACTAAAATATTGTCATGGTTTAAATAACCTCCTTGATTCCATTGGCAACTTGTCATAGCTACAACCTTGAACATAGAAGGGTGTGAATGTTTAAATAACCTTCCTGATTCCATTGGCAACCTATCACAACTGCAACACTTGAACATGGTAGGGTGTATAGATTTAAATAAACCCCCCTCATTCCATTGGCAACCTATCATAGTTGTAGCACTTGAACATAGAAATGTGTAAAATTTTAAATAACCCCCCTGATTCCATTGGCAACCTATCATAGTTGCAGCACTTGAACATAGAAGACTGTAGATGTTTAAATAACCTTCCTGATTCCATTGGCAACCTATCACATCTACATCACTTGAAAGTAGAAAGTTGTAGAGGTTTAAATAACCTCCCCAATTCCATTGTCAACCTCTCATAGCTCTACACTTGAATATAATAGGAAATTTTAAAGGTTTAAATAACCTCCTTGATTCTGTTGACAATCTATCACAATTGCAACACTTAAAAATAAAATATTGTCATAGTTTAAATAACCTCCTTGATTTCATTAGCAACTTATCACAGCCACAACACAACACTTGAACATAGAAGGGTGTGGACATTTAAATAAGCTCCTGGATTAAATAACCTCCTTGATTCCATTAGCAACCTGTCACACCTGCAACACTTGAACATAGAAGGGTGTGGATGTTTAAATAAGCTCCTTGATTTGTTTGGCAACTTGTCATAGCTATAACACTTGAACATAGAAGGGTGTGGATGTTTAAATAAGCTCCTTGATTCCATTGGCAACCTGTCACAACTACAACACTTGAACATGGTAGGGTGTATAGATTTAAATAGCCTCCCTAATTCATTGGAAACCTGTCACAGTTGCAGCACTTGAACATAGAAGGGTGTAAAAGTTTAAATAACCTCCCTGATTCCATTGAAAATAGAATGTTAGGATGTGTTCCAGAGTGCTTCATTAATTCAAATATTTTGAGAGGTTCCTTGCAAAATCCATTTTGTGTACATTCTTCAATCAATCATTTCATTCATGCAATCAATCATTTTGTGCTTCATTAATTCAAAGAATTTCTGATTTTATTATTAAATTATCAATTTATTAATGTTTGTAACTTGTAAATTATTTTTGTTTTTCGTAATAGTATTCTCTTTGTCATTTGAATCTTATGTTTTATTGATATTGTTTTAGATATGTTTGTTTCTTTATCTCACTTGTTATGTAGGTCATTAGATATACTAAATCTCCTAGTCTTGAAGAGATTTTTGAAACATTTAACAACATGCTTGAACAAATAAAATAAAGAATTCATAGTAAGGATCCTAACTTGAGATTGCATGAGGAGTATAATGGGCCCATTGTGATGGAATGGTGGAACACTAGGAACACTGAGAACTAATATTATAATAGGTGTTAAGTTGTCATTGTTTCTTTGAATGTAACTATCATATTTAGCTTACAATGTCTTGTGTATAGTGTAGATGAAGTAAATTGAAGTATTTTTACTATTAATTGCAGATTTTGTATTGTACATTGTAGTGAAGTGGATCTTGTAGTTTTGTAACACCCCTCTTCTAATTTACCGAGTCATTTGTGTTGTTGAAACTAAATCCTATTTTTATGTGTTCTTGTATTGCTCAATCTCTGCATTTGAGTTTTTGTTGAAGATATTGGCATCCAATTAAACAATTTTAGAGGTTTTGATCAAGACATTCATGTGGCAGCCTCAATCAAATTCCCTACAAATATCTACACATAGGCCACATCTCTCACTACTTGCACACATTCTCTGGCCCAACCTCCTCAAAGCATCTCTAAGGATTTGGAATTGATAATCCATACCTTGCAATGCCATGAATAATCAACTACTCTGAGGAAGTAAGGGCCCTCTATACATGTGACCATTATGTTGATGAAATTGTATTCCTTCTATTTTATCCAGTGAAAGCTCTCAATTTTTGGTGAGTTTACCTTTTATAGTATCTATTCTCATATTTCAAAGGTTACAGATCAAGAGGATGAGTTTAGTGTGGTGAATAATCATTTCCCTAGTCTGAAAATAGGGTTTTATGAGTAAAGATGGAGGTTAGAGTCTAGGGTTTATAAAAATACCTTTAGAAGTGGAATTTTCATGGAATAATAAGCTTGTGCAAACCAAATAAAGAGTGATCCAAGTATTGGTTGTGAGAGTTTGGGTTTGGAGATAGAAGAAACTAAAGACCCCTGTGGTAGCCAAGGCCTAAAGAGGCATAATTCTGACTGAGACAGTCAGTTTTGAATCATTTGGTCCAAAGGACCTATACCCCACTTTGACATATGTTTTAACTAAGCCAAAAAGGTATCTAAAGGTGTGGTTAGTTTTGGGTAAATGTATTTATCCTAGGAGAGAAGCTCTGACAGACCATTTTGTAGACCTACAAGCTTTGCATTCAGTTTATGAAGGAACTATGACCAAATGAGGAAACCAATGTTCTTGTGGTTTGTGATATGTTGAATTATGTTGAGTTAGCCCTAATGGAGAGGTCTCAGGTTTAGAGTTGGTGGCTTGTCCTTTTATTCTAAAGTTTGTATTTGTAAAAGTTCTTATAGCTCATTGAGGATAGTTTGGTGATGAGATGGTCTTGTACTGATATTTGAAGGAACCTAGTCTGTTTTAGTCAATCAATTTCAAGTTGTTAAAGGTGGTTTGAAGGCTTGAAAAAAGATTGGAAATCTGATTGTTGTGTGAATGTTTGATGGTTTAAGGAATTTTGTGTTTTGAGGAATAAATAATGAGTGAAAGATGAGCAAACAAACAAGGATGGTTTGCTGAAGATTGAGTTTGGTCAAACTAAGATTGTAGAAGGTATTTGTTTCTTCCTTTACTTGCATCAAAATACTCCTAAGCCTATATTCATATGTAACCTACATGCAGCAAGAAAACACATCCACACAACCACCAGAAGTTTAACTGGCATCTTAATGATATAGTTTAGAGTGTCCTCGAGATAGCCATCATGGGAAAGAAGGTCAACCATGCACACATAATGATCAATTGTAGGTGTAATGCAATACTGCTTACTCATGTGATTGAAGTATGCACAACCCTCATCCACTAAACCTCCATGGCTGCATGCACAAAGAATACAAACAAAGCTTACAATGTTAGGATATGTTTTAGAGTGCTTCATTAATTCAAATATTTTGAGAGCATCCTTGCAAAATCCATTTTGTGCATATCTTTCAATTATTTCACTCCATGAGATGACATCTCTTTGAGGAATTCCATCAAAGAGTTTGCATGCCTTGTGTATGTTTCCACATTTTTCATACATGTTTAACAGAGCATTTCCAACCATAATATCTAACAAAAATTCCCCATCCATTATGCTCTGATGGATGTTCATACCTTGCTCCAAAGCTCCCATTTTGGCACAAGCAAGGAGGATGCTGGCATAGGTTGTGGAATTTGGCTTCACACCTGCTAATTGCATTTGCTTGAAAGTTTCTAAAGCCTTTTCAACAAATCCATTTTGTGCATATCCCACAATTATCGTATTCCATGAGATGGCATCTCTTCAGGCATTTTGTCAAACCATTCACATGCCTTGTCTATGCTTCCACATTTTGCATACATGTCTACTAGGGCAGTTGCAACTACAAAATCTGACAAAATTCCTCTATTATTTATGCTTTGATGGATGTTCATACCCTGTTCCAAAGCCCCCATTTTGGTGACTCCCTAAAATGTAGAGATCTAGTTCTTTCTCATGGTTCTCTCATGCCACTTCTTGCTCAATTGAATGAACATGCTAAGCTTTCAATGTTGAGAAATGCAACATGGGATTTTTCTAATTTCTGCCGAGGGAAACCACAACCAACGTTTGAACAAGTATATCAGTTCACCCATGTCTTTCCTTGTTTTAACTTGAATAATTTTTATATTACTATTTGTTTCAAGTACTTGCTGAATTATGTTTTTCCCTTAGACAAAGCCTGCTCTACCTGCGCTTGAGCAACTTATTCATTCAAATGATGAAGAAGTTCTAATAGATGCTTGTTGGGCTTTGTCTTATCTCTTAGATGGGACAAATGATAAAATTCAAGCTGTGATTGAGGCTGGTGTCTATCACAGGCTTGTTGAACTCCTGTTGTAAGTTTAAATAGTTAGTTTGTTATGGTAGAGATAGGTGTTCTATTTCCCTTCAATGTTAAACAATATCTTGGGTAATACTTTCCTTTGCTAGTTATATATTAAATTGTAAGGCACTAGATATAATGGATGGCATGACTTAGATTAATCCGTTTGGCTCCATGTTTGAATTGTTATACGTGTTTATAACATGCACAATTGCTTTGTTTTGGATATTTTGAAAAAATGCATGTATGTTTATTTTTACAACCATCCCTCTCCATCTGTCCTTATATTAGCTCTTCGAACAGTGGGAAATATTGTAACTGGTGATGATTTGCAGACTCAGGTATAAGTTTATATTGATATTTTCTTTAGATTTTCATATCAATAATTAATTGTTCTTTTTGCAAGTGTATGATGCCATCATTGTACTATTTCATTGACTTATGTTATGGTGTTTCATTTAATTTCAGTACATAATCAACAATCAAGCACTTCCTTGCCTATTAGCTCTCCTAACCCATAATCACAAGAAGAGCATCAAGAAGGAAGCTTGCTGGACCATTTCAATCATAACCATAGGCAACAAAGAACAAATTCAGGTCTTTCTATTTGTTATCTAGACTAGAGAAGCATTTTTTTTGAATGGTGTGAAACTAAATTATTTTAAATCTTGATAATGTAATTGATTCTGTCATCTATGTACATCTGGATAATAACTTCATTTTTATATCAATATGTATGCCCTTGCAAACAATAGTTCAGAGAGGTTATACCGTTATATTTTTTTATCTGATAACACTATGCTAAAAGTATGAAGCCATAGATTTGTTTTGAACATTTTCATAATCAAAATAGATTCTTGTCGAAAAATGTATTTTCACATCCTTTTAATATTCCCCTGTCTTACTTGAGAGCCACCTATGAGGGAGTCCATGCCTTATTGTGTAGGATTTGAAAGAAACATCATCATGACTTAATCCTTTTCTTGACTGATAATGTCTTTCCTTTCAAGCTCACATGATATCTATCTGTATCTATACTTCAAAATAAAATGCTTGATGCCACAGCCTAAAGGTGAACTGATTTTTACAATGGAAAATACATACAGAAACTAAAGTCATAATATTATTTTCTTTGGAGGACTTATGTAAATGTTTCACAATCTATTGGTTTAATGCCATCCATGATTTCATTATATTTTCATCTGTATAATCTATGCATATTTTCATGGGCATTGAGGTTGGTTGGTTTCTGAACTGCTTTGATAGAGTCACCTGTTTTATGTACTTCAACCCATTTGGAGCATTCTGGTTTTTGCATTGGTTGTAACTGACGATGTTCTTGTTTCCTCTATAGAGAGAATTTTTCCTTCTAATATTGAGAAATTACCTCATATTCTAGGGTGTTGATCTCACTAGTGCCAACTTATCAGGTGCTAATCTTGAAGGAGCAAATTTGAAGGTATGAGATATGACAAAAAAGCTATAATTTTTTGTATATATTGCATTAATGATTAATTGATATGCTAAGTTGTTGGTTTTGGTATGGGATCAGGTATGGGTATAGGGTTCAGGTATGCTAGTACAACACTTTTTTTTCTTGGGTACAGTATGGTTGGGTACAGCTATATTATATATATCATACAAAATTGAAAATTTATTTGATATATCATATAATAATAATAACATTTGAATCTATGATAGTATGATACTTCATCATTGATCAATGGTCGTGATAAAGATAATATTAATTGTCAATTGATAGTTCAAAATTTTAATACTATGTCATATATGTTCAAGACTCCAAAGTCAAGATTCAAATGAAAATCATTCCAGTTACAAAATGTGAAAATAATATAGTAGAATATTTGTATTTTGGTCTTCAATCTTCTATCAAAAGCATCTAGATCAAAGTAATTGCTTGGTTCAACATGATTTGAACCACAAGATAATGCAGTGCCACTTCCACTGGGTACATTATGTGTAGGAACCTCATCATCTTCTGCACTTTGACAAACTCTACAATAGATGCATCTAGGTTGGCACATTGAGGGGTTATATCCCAATTTTTTGTTGCCTTTTCCTCGTAGTCATCTTCCTTATGTGATAGGAGATGCAATTTGGAATGGATATAGATAAAGTCTTCTAATTTTTTGTAGGTAATGATTGAGTGGATAAAGGAGCATATACTTCAATTATGCTCAACCGAAGAACTTGCAACCCCTTGACTGAACAGGTAACATCCTTGTTTCCATAAAACATGCAACAAATACGTTCTTTCTTTTGTAACATATATATCCTATCTTTCTTTTGTAATATATCTATCCTATCAAGAAAATTTCCTCTAATCAGGTTATTAATTTGTCCAAATTAAAAAATGATTACTAGATTTTTCTCATGAATATGTTATTTTGTATAGGAATTTGTAGCAATGGACTCTTTGGAAATAGAGTTCACATGCGTACATGTAGCTTGTGATGATTTTTTGATTGTTTCTGAGTTTTTTGCACCTACTATGGTTTTGTATAACAAAATCAATACTAATTTTAGGTTTTATCTCAATAACAATAGGAAAATAGCCATAACAACCATTCTATTGAAAAGGAATAATTAAATATCTCATTGTAAGCTCATGTGAGGCTTACCATGTATAGTTACAATGATATAGGTCTCCTCTCTACAACATCAGGCACCATGACTAAAGCTCAAATTGAAACTCTGCCACATAATATTCCACTAAACCATATTGCCTCAAATATGTGTCAGCTCTCTCAAATGCACCTTTAGATCCTTCCTATCAAACCTATCTATGAGTCTTTGTGAAATCACCATATGTCACATCACTATGATGTCCCGATGTGATTACCCCATGATGTCACCACTCATGTGTTGTACCATCCAAATGAAGAATAGTGAACTCAATAGCTTTATCGTCTATCATAGGGCTGAGTGAAAAATGTGTGTCTAGTTTTTGGACCCAAACCCATGCAATGACCTTCCCCAAGCCATCAAAATTTGGGAGAGTCAACTTAGTCATCCTCTACTACAAATCTCTACTAAATTGTTGCATAGGTTGCCTTCCTAATGATCCATTTCTAGCATTATAGAATTGTACGAATGGGATTTGATGTCTAACATGCAAATCAATTCTTGAATATGCATCTATGCAGACATTAAAATCACTTTCTGTTGGATTCAAATCTTCCTCTTCTTCTATCAAATCAACTCTAGGCAAGAATGTAAGTTGTTTGGGTCTGGGTGTTGATCCAGTTGGAACCTTAATATTATGCATATGATTTTCAAACCCATTCTAATTTGAATTACTACCTTCTACTCCATTATTGTGTGAAGATCTGATGGAATTGCTAGAATTATTCATGTCCTACAACATTTGGAGGAGTATTTGTGTTGTTTGCTCCTACTATTTTTCCATTTGTTACTGCCTTTGTGCTATTGTTGTTGTACATGCATGAAAGCTCTCCATTCCTCATCCAATCTGACATCTTCTTACCTCTACCTCTGATTCGAGACCCTAACTGTTGTGACTCAGCTTCTAGTTTTCTTCTCTCCCTCTAAGGCCCATTGATCCCTCTGGCTTAGCTGCATGCACAAAACACACCCAGCAAGCTGGAAAATCTACTAGCTCTCATACCAATGTAAAATACCTAGGGTTTTATTAGTCATTTCAACAATTGTAGATTACTAGTTTGTTGTTAAAACTAATATCATAACCAATAAATTAATAATAGCAATAGTTCATTATAATTCAATGAACTAGCAATATGTGCAAATAAGGTTGTAGACACAGAGCAAAGTATAGTGATAGAATATCTTACAGGAAATCAATATGATTCACAACTGCTTCTAGTAAATATTTAAACATGGTTTGTTACAGTTATTACAACTCACTGATATACAACCACTTAGGTAGGTAAAATAATAGTAGAAAACCTGCTAGCTAGATGAGATCAGACTAGGGTTTAATGAGATACCCAACAATCTGAAAATAGAAGCTTCTTGAGTGATCTGATCACTGGAAGAGTTGTTTGCATAGGTTAATTCTTGAAATATAGTCTCCTATGGTTGCTTAATGGTTGTTTCTCTCCTTTCAAACTTCCTAGTTGGGAACATTAGGGGTAAAACACCTGATTTGGCACCAGAACTGCCAAATTGATTGGGACTACACCTCTTAGAAAGGAGTGACATCTATCTTGTGTGGAAAAAATGGTGAATGCAATGTTGGTTATGGTTCCCCCATGGTTTCAATGCTGATTCCAGGCATTGGGTGATCTGGGATGAATCTGCCACACTCTATTCCTCTCAATCTTCCACTTGCAAGCATAACATCATGTGAGGCTTACCATGTACAGTTAGTCAATTTTTCAGGGGAACCTTTCCACAAACCTATTGGTTATTAAAATTAAAAACTATCAGAACAAGCTCCAGTTCGCCAAATGTTTCATAGACTAATAAATTATCAAGCAACTATCTTCCTTGATCTTCTAAATTGTACAAGATAAAGCTTAGTTTTCTAGGTCAAGGAAGTGGAAAAACATAGAGTTTGTGGTTTCATGTCATGTTGCTAATGTGTATAGAAGTTTCAGGGAGTTTGTATGTGCAATTTACTGTAGTTTTCTTTAGATATAGTTGCTAATTCCATGGTAGAGCATGTGCCTTGAACACTACTTTTCAATATTTTGGAGATTTCCTATTTTTGATCGAGTTCCTTATTGAACACAATTTGATACATGTTTATGATGATTGACTAGATGCCTTGATGGTATAGTTTCTTCCCAGGTTTATAATCAAAGAAATTCATGCCAAATGTATATAGAGACACAGATTTGATAACTACTAGGATGATTCAAGCAATTGTGCTTTATGCAGTTCCAATGGAAGAGTCTGGGAAGGTTCCAAAATATTATTTCATTTTAGTGATTTGATCTTGTTTGTTTGATGATTGGATAATGGTCTCATAATCTTGGTAGACCGACATGGTGGGTTCAATATCCATATATTGATTTTCCAAAAAGGTCTCTATTGTTATCATGGGCATCTCCAAAATGGAGCCTGATACCAATCAGGAGCACCATTCAACCTCACTTAGACAAATTTCACAAAAAATAGGTTTCAATCTCTCAATTCCTTCAATCCTCAAGGACTCTGAAAGTTAAAAATTTGGTATTTGGAACATAGATCTCTTCAGGAAATTCATGGAGCTAGGTAAGAAGTGTTTGCAAGATGTGAAAATGGCTTGCTCACATCTTGTAAGAAGATAAAACATAAACCCTAACACCTAGTGCGACAAAAGATATCAGGAAAGACTTCATCGAAGAAACATGGGCACATCGGTGGGAATCATTTTGTGGTCTCTTTGCTATGGTGAAATACAAAAGAGCACATGATTGAAGATTCTATCAGAGGGAGAAACGAATATTGGTGGGACAAAAAAGATCAATTCCTCTGATACTCTGATAATAGGCACATAATTCATTGGTGAGATAAGTAAATTTTGGTGGGACAAAAAGCTCAATCCCTCTGATACTCCAATAAAACTTAGGAACATAATTCATCAATGGGAGAAGTAAATTTCAGTGGGACAAAAAACTCAATTCGACTGATACTTCGATAATACAAACAAATATTACAATGTTACGATATGTTTCAGAGTGCTTCATTAATTCAAATATTTTGAGAGCATCCTTGCAAAATCCATTCTATTCATATCCTACAATTATTGCATTCCATGAGATGACATCTCTTCGAGGCATTCCATCAAAGAGTTCATGTGCCTTGTGTACATTTCCACATTTTGCATACATGTCTAATAGAGCATTTCCAACCATAATATCTGACAAAAATCCCCCATCTATTATGCTCCGATGGATGTTCATACCCTGATCCAAAGCTCCCATTTTGGCATACGAAGGGAGGATGTTGGCATAGGTTGTGGAATTTTTCTTCACACTTGCTAATTGCATTTGCTTAAAAGTTTCTAAAGCCTTTTCAGCTAGTCATTATAGAAATGAAGTAAATTGTAGCTAGTTTGTTATTCAATAATCGTTAATGAAGACTTGGAACCTATCGTTCACTAAGAGGTTTGTTTCCTTAATGTTGCAAAAATAAAGTGCAAAATATAAGAGCCCCCCTCATACATAGGGTCAAGTGAGTATGGGAGTAGCAGGTCACCGACTAGTTTCGTTGTAATGGCTATCTGTATTATGGCTACAGGTGGTTGGTTCGCCAAGCCTTTCCCAAAAGTGTCTACCCCTGTATTGATCTTATCAAATGTCGGTGATGTATAGAAAAAACAGAAGTGATTAAAGTCATCCTGTGGGTAACTACAACTATAATAACACACAATCATAAAATAGTCATTGTAGATAGAGAGATTAATTATTCAATTATTTAGAAATTCATCTTTGAGGCTTTCCATCAAAGAGTTCATGTTCCTTTTGTACATTTCCTCATTTTGCATACATGTCTAACATAGCATCTCCAACCATAATATCTTGGTATTTAGGAGAAATTATGAAGGGGAAAGTCAATCTTGGAATTTAGGAGCATTCTTTGTACAAATAATCCCAACAACATTCTCACTCATATAGAAATTATTCTAATAGAACTCAACTAGGTAATTATTTGTCTATATTTTACCATTTAATAAAGATTAGATGTTTATGATTTTGCATTGCCAACGCTCAAGGCTTACATGCTTGCACTCATTTTTTTAGAATGTCCAACTTTGAACCACAAACAACAATAAGGATTTCAAAGCTACCACCATAGATTACCACTCCCAATATGTGTTATCATAGTGGTCACACCTAAAATGAATGTGGTCCCATTGACCTAGAAAACTCTCCAACCATAGATGAGAGAAGGGGTTTCCACTGCTATATATAATATTTCTTGTTTTTGAATGTAAAAGCTCAATTCTATCACCTATGTGCATAAGGAAAGAGGATTTTCCCTACTCGAATGACATGCTAGATCATTAATTAAGTCAAGATCCTATTTAAATTTCTTAAAAGAATGTAATAATGTGTTTTCACCTTTCTTTGAATCAACATATTCTCATATTTTTTTGAATAAAAATTTTCTCTTCTAGAAAGTAATTTTAATGTATCCTTTATCATGTTTTGTGAAACTCCGGATTAGAAGGTCATATTTCTTTCAGATTTTAATCTATGGTAATAAGCAGTACACCTTTTTTCTCATAATTTTATTCATGAATAATTGCGCTAAGCTATTTGTCCTTCTCTTTCTTAATGCATATTGATACTAATAGTGTTGAATTTCTTTTGATCCCAAGATCCCATTTATCCTAATTTAACTATTCTAGTCCTGTTTATTTTGATAGTGTTCCATACTATTCACTAGATTTTTTATGGTGAATAAATTTAAATAGAGTAGAAGATGAAATACATTTGCTCTTATCATATTTTGTATAGAATGATATATGGGATACTTACACAAAAATTTATGGTTGTAATATAATTTATGAAATAAGAAATAAGAGAATCAAACAAAACATGTTGACCATAAACAATCCCTAAATCAAACATACTCTTGATTTGTACAGGCCATGTTTCCCTGAAAGAAGTTTATATATGCATGTATTAACCAAAGAAATTGATGAACATTTAGTTTTTATTATTTGAATTTAAAAGTTTAGTTGAACTCTTTATAACTATTCCTAAACAATGTAGGCTATAGATGGAATTGATGTATATGCAAAGACAAAGGAAGAACCTTCAACAATTATAGAGATCTATAAAAGAATGTTGGTAAGACACTTTTTAGATGGATTTTCTCTAAGAAAAGTTTTATAGAGGTATGTTGAATTAGATCACATGTAGCTTTTTCATGTTGCATTTATCACAAAAACAAAGGCCTCTTTTGATTGTAGCGGAGGATGTAGAGAGTGAAGCATTGGCTACTTTGATTTTTGAAATTGATGATTTTTTACTAAATTGATAATGTTTGAAGTTTATTTTCTTTCTTAGATGTTGAGTCTAATTAATAATTTTAATCTTGTGTTGCAACTTGCACTTGAGTATGTTGATATGATAAAGGCTAGCATTATTGATCCTCTAAAAGTTATCAAAATTGCATTAGTTGATGCGAAAAGGTAAAACTATTTATCTTTATTATAATTAGTGGAACACAACTACAAAATCGATAAAAATCTACTTCCAAAATATAATTTTTGATGGATGTATATCTAATTACGATACGTTCCGCTATATCTAAGCCTAAGTTTAGGGTCCCATAGTTGGAAAAGGAAAAGAAAATGTTTGAATTTTATCCCTGTATTTGACTTTTAGAGTTTTTGATATTACTGGAAATTTTGAAACCTTATTTTAGAGAACAGCCCCAAGTGAGTGAAGTGAAGTGAATACAGTGAGGAATATTTTGGAGCCAAAACCAATAGCGGTGGGAAAGCTATAGATTTGCAAGGGGATTAAATGGGTCAAGCCTCTATAGGAGGTCACTGCCCTTCCAAAAGGACTATAATTAAGAAAGGGGAAAATAGTATAAGTATATAAAAATAGGAGTATTTTGTTTATATAGTGTAATGGGTTGTACAGTGTCACTGAGACATTGTATGTAACCAATGAGATTTTGATTTTTCAATGAGGCTTAATGAAGTAAATTTTTCAGAGTGGTTTTTTCTCCACTCACAAATACTATGTTGTGGCTCCTCTTGATTTGTAATTTATTTGTGTTTGTGTCTGATCAATCATATTTGTTCAAACATTTTAGTCTTCATTTCATGGTTTTTTTAAACATTTGAATATCTATGATACTTGAAGTTTATATGTATAAATTTGAGGATTAATTAAGTTAGATTTGATTTGTAATGACTAAATTAATGGTTAAAATGTATGACTAAATAAATGACTACCATGACTAAATAAATGACCGATTTAACAACAATCAATGACTAAATTAATGACAAAATATATGACTAAACAAATCACTACCATGACTAAATAAATGACTAAATTAACAACTAAAACCAACCAGCCAAATCAATGACTAAATAAATGAAGGCTAAAATAGTTTAGTCATAAATTTAATTGGTGTTATAAATTACTACAAATAAACCACACTAAAATAGTCAGTGACTAAAATAAATGACTAAATAAATGACTTAATCAATGACCAATTCAATGACCAAATTAATGACTAAAATAAATGACTAAATAAATGACTAAAATTGTTTACTCATAAATTTAGTGGTGTTATAAATGACTACAAATAAACCACTAGTAGTCACATGACTAAAGTTAGTCATTTATATGCAATTTTAGTAGTTTATTTAGTCATATATTGTTGTTTTGTGTACTAGTTATTATCCTAGGACTAATTCTCCCTAGGAAAACCTATCTTGGTATAGATGATTTTTCTAAATATTTTTATTGTTTTATTCTCTATATTAGTCTATTTCAGCCTAGAAATCTCTATTTTAGTTTCATAAATTGCATAATTTAATATTTTTCATCTAGTTCAATTGGTGAAAAATTGTGCATTGTTTGAAATTAAAATTGGCATTCAAAAGTAATCATTTTTCAAGACTTTTCATCTAAAATTAGTCAATTATTATATTTCAATTATGAAAACTGCAATATCTTGTTTAATACTTGTATTGTGTTTCCTATTTCTTGATGTTTACTATCTTTATTTAGTGCCTTTTGTCCATTTTGGGTACACTTTTGGTTTGGTGAAACTTGTATGAGTATCACAACCTGGTCTGAGAAATGAATCTAGGGTTAATATCTTGTATATTAAATTGCTAATTGGACTTCGTAAAAATACCTCTTTTATTCTAAGAAAAAATGGAATGAAAAATCTGGTTCATTCTTATTATCCTTGATTTATTCAAGACCAAAAAGAACATATGGTTATAGGAGTCTATTCATCGCACATATGCTTCAAGTAGTATTGTAACCACCGAAGTAAAACAGAAACCTACAGGATCAATTATTAACGAGATACAGACAAGTAAATCCCTTATGAACTTCAAATGAATTGAAGGTCTTTCACAAAGAAATGTATCGTTCAAAAGAGAGGAGACTGCTCACTAATTCCATATTTATGTCATAATACGAATCATAAACCAATAATCGAATTCACTTGGAACTTGAGCAAAGAGTAACTATTTAGTTTTATAGAGAGCAAAAAACATCTTTTTACACAATGATACATAATCACTTCCCATTTCGGTATAGTTACTTGAGCCGGATGAGAGGAAACTTTCATGTCCGATTCTGAGGGCGGGGAAAAAAAAGATTAGAAAACCCTATCCAAATGTTTGTATTACTAGGCCCGCAGTTAACAAGCCGACTTTATTGCGATTTGAGGGTTCACTTAAATATGACGAAGAATCCTGGCAAACAGATATTGCTTATTTTCTCTCTTGGGATTTTGCGCTATTTCAAGAGCGAGAAATAGCCACTGGAGGAAAAGCTATCAGAGACCAATTAGTTGGTCTAGATCTGCAAATTATTATAGATCGTTCATATAGAGAATGGAAGATAATAGATGGGCTACTATCTCCAGAAGTGTGCCAATACTTCAGTGAGACATAGTTCAAGACTCATGGCATCTCGTGCTGGTACATCTAATGTGGATCTTGGGTCTTCCAACTCTTTCACTCATATAGTTGACACTAGTCAACCCACTTTGGACTCTATCCCTGATGTTATGATTGGATTCATTGATGTTCAACCTCATAAGGGCCAAACCAAATTGTCTCTTGACATTGCTTTCTCACAAAGTGACATAATAAAACATGTACCCGATGGTCCTCTTTACATCACCAAAAGAATCAATGGTAACATGGATCAAA
>VDFB02144841.1:0-14012 GCA_007258455.2 Sequoia sempervirens
TTTTGGATTTTGATATGATTTGGATGATTTGGATATGGATATGCATGATGGTATCAGTGATTTGTTTTGGTATTTTGTTGAAAACCAAGCTAAGTTTGATTGTTTGGATCGATGGATTGATGATGATAACATTGTTGAGGATACACAACAATGCAAGGATAGTGTTAAGCAACACGAGGATGAGAATGGATATCCAAAGATGATGAGGGATTTGATGATGATAACATTGTTGAGGATACACAACAATGCAAGGATAGTGTTAAGCAACACAAGGATTGGGAGGGATATCCCAAGATAATGATGGATTGATTAGATTTGATTGATCAAGATTTTGAAGCTTGGTTTGAAACAAAAGATGTTTTGAATGATTTGATGTGACACTAAGGTGTAAATTAGATGCAACTAATATGAATTGTTTGGATCGATGTTTGATGAAAGATGAAGCTTGATGAGGAATACATTCTCATCAAAATGTGCCATGGGCTAGTGATTTGGAATTTGGATGACAAATGCTTGACCAATTTGATTTTCCAATGTTTGGATCTCACCACATAAGTTGGAGGCTATAGATCAAGATTTATTCTCGAAGCAAGATGTAAATATCTGCCCCCAATGTCTAGCAATGTATAGAATGTGATAGGTGGATGCTTGGATAGGTGTGTGGATGGAGTGATATGGTAAGCACGCAAAGGATGCCAAGGATTATCTTGCAATAAGATAAGGTGTTTGAATAAATAATGCTCATTTGGATAATGCTTCATGGCTCAGATAATGTTGCATACAATGGGATCAATGAAAATGACTCATGTCAAGATTTTTACCATAAGCAAGTGTAAAGTATACAACAAAATTTCATCAAGATCAAGATAAATTGGACTATGGATGTAGATGGATTGGATGAATGGATTATGGATGGGATGAGATGCTTACCTAAATTGGCGCACATAGATGCTCGATTCTAAGCATGATTCTTGTTTGCCAAATTTTCATCATGGTACCTATCCAAAGCACCACCATAGTGGTTTCTTTGCTGACGATTTTTCACCGCTTTCAACCCTTTGTTTTGATTTTTTGGATTTTCATTTTTTTTATTTCTTTTTTGAATTTTTCTAAAAATATTTTAAGTTCGTGTTGAACCACTTGGTGGTGTTGATGTAAATGCTTCTTTCATAATGTGTCATCGATATCCCACCTAAAGAAGTTGTTTTGCCAAGATGCATGCACTTGAATACAAATTTTGAGATTCCTGATCTGCTTCGTTGATACTAGAGTTGACTTTGTCTTTGTGCGCACATCACAATAGAGTTCCTTCTAAATCCTTATGATGAAGGGTGGCTGCTGCCAATACATGGTCAATGTGAGAATTGGATATCATGCATGGAAGCATGGATGGAGTTTGTTTAGGAATAAAAGATGGATTGGTTGATATTTTGGAACCTTTGACTCTCCAAAATTTGGAAGATGAGCAATGATGGGTGGATACGAAAGTGTACTTGGAATTAGGACCAAATGATTGATACACTTTGTATGTTGCTTGAGAAGCCTGATCCTACCTTTGTGGACATCTTTGATGGATTCTTTTTCCTTTTTTATTTTTCCCCATAGTTTCTTTGACTGGTGGAGTTTGATAGAGATAATCTTTCTTTGAATTCTTTGGTATCTATATGTATTTGATTTGTCAATAATGCTTCCTTGCTTCTTTTATTTTGATAACGTTCCTTGTGCTTTGATTCAAATATTTATTTTGATGTTGGTCCCAATTTGTGGATGGGGTGATGGGTGGATGAAGATTCGTGATGTGGTTGGTTGTAGTATTGAGATTGGTTTTAGTATAAGGATTCTTCATGCTCCCTATGTTGACATTTTCTTGATACATAGTTTCCCCCAGTATGGTGGTAGTAGCACCTTTTTTCCTTGATTCTTCTTGTTTTGAGATATCTTGTTTAGTAAGCATTCTCTGATAAATGACCACTGCAGATGACATTATTTCAATTTTTTGCTCATTTATTTCGGGGAATATCTTGTTCTATCGACCTATTTCCTTGAGTGGATAATGTTGGATATCTTCATACTTGATGTCCTCAATTTGAATTTTGGATATATTTGATTTTGATGTTGTCAATTCAGCCTTACTGTAGGAATCAATAATCTTCTCTTTTTGTGTAATAATATTAGGAGTAAAGGAATCCTATTTTGAATGAAGATCATCTATGTTTCCATCCATAGAAATCATCTCATGGGTAGATGGATGATTAAGTGCTATGTTGATATGATCATTATTTGTGAAATCTTGTATAGATAGGACAGTGTCCAATAGATCATTGTAGTATCTTGGAGATACAAATTCTTGATCTTGAATGATTTCGGAATTGCTTTCAACATGCTTTGGATAAAGTTCTTGATATGGATCAATTTCAAAGGATGGATTGCCTAATGGGTTCTTGGATATCTTCATTAGGCATAGGAAGTGGCTCAGTATCCTCTTGATCTTTGAGTGAATTTGGATCAAGTGTTGAGTTGAAGATTCCTTCAATATCGACAATCATGAGGTTGAAGGATGTCAATATGTCTTGGAAAGGACCATTGGTAGAGTTTGGTGAGAGATGTTGATCATTCTTTAGAATAAATTTTTGAGATATGTCCTCTAACTCATTAGGTGATGTAGAGAGATTTTCAACATGATAATTGGTCAATGGATCATTGATGACATGATCAAATAATGTTAACACTCCTTGAAATAGATCATTGTCGGATATTGTTGAGGGATTCTTATCATGATCAAAAAGTGACTCTTGATGTATGTTTATTTGATCTTTGGATGAGGTAGAAACATTATCAAGATCTTGATCATTATTTTCAACAATTGTGGTGGAGGGATTGTCAATTCCATCATTAGTGGTTGAATCTTGATCATTGTCCCCAATAGTTATTACTTTTTTATCAATCAGGTCTTGGATGAGATTTTTGAGTTGAACACAATTCGATGTTGTGTGTCCCTTTATTTTGTGATACTCACAAAGGTGATTTTCATTGTACCATGGTGGTTTCATGTCTAGTTCTTGATAGTTCTCATAGATGGGTATTTTAATTAGATTTTCCTACACCAACTATTGCATGACCAATTTGATTGGCTTCCCAAGTGGTGTGCATTTTCATTTGTTACCCTGTGAGACTTTTCCTTTAATTTTACCTTGTGATGATTGATTTTGGAGATGCGGTGATTGATCTTTGAGATGTGGTGATTAACCTTTGAGATGGGGTGATTGGGTTTGTTGTTGATGTTGTTGATCTTGATATCCAACCTCTTGACATTGGAGACATTGTTCTTGACCTGGTTGTGGACACACCTCAATGCTTTGATGACATGGTTTAACCAATGGTAGAGTGTATTGATTTTGGAGTGAAGATGTCTCTTGGCTCAATAATTCAACTATTTTGGTAAGTGTAGCAATTTGATCTTGCCATATTTGATCTTGATTTTTATCTTGACTCCCTTGATATAGTTGATTTGGTTTTTGTTCAAGCAAATTTGGAATGTACACTTGTGGTGTTTGCATGGGATCATGGAGAAATTGATTTTGGACAATGTTATGATTTGGGATGATGTTTAGATTTGGCATGATAGGTTGTAATTGAACATTGCCATTTTTGGGATTCATATTGCTTTGATTTTGCATGGTGTTACCTTGACTTGGATCAATACATGGAGTCACTAACATCTTGTTTGGACTTAGAACAACATTTGTATGATTCAAAAACATATCCATCCCAAATTTTACCAATTGTGGATTCAAAATGTTCATGTTCCAAAAACTTGTACTTGATATATTCACATTTGGCATGTATGGATTTGGTGGGATGATGTTTTGTGGAAGACTCATGCATTGAGTGTTTGGTTGATAGATTTTGTAGGTTTGGACTTACATTTTAAATCTACCAACAGGAAAACTATTCAAAGTTTTTGCTAGAGCATACTCACATTTGTTGTTGTACCGCGGGGTTTGTAGGAATGTGATCCATATGCATTATTGTATAAATGCAATTTTTGATAATCAATGCGACATTGTAAGGCTTTGATAAGCGGCTTGGATTACTCATGATGTATGGATCAAGTTTATATTCCAAGTCGTTCTTTTGTTTTGACCTTGTTGCAAAAGTGACCCCTAAGGTATTTAGGACCAATGATAAGATGAAGGATGAAGGGGATGAATGATATGGGTATCAAAATTTTTAGGAACTTTGGATCAATGCTAGACTTAGGCTTTGATTTTGATTGGCTAGATTGGATAATGAACTTGTAAACCCTAAGATTTTTACATGTTATCTTAAGATGAAATTGTCCAAAGAAGTGATAATTTAACTAATTATGCGAGGAAGGATTCATCAACACACCTAACTAAACAAATGAATTTTATTTGGTCTAACGATGATTTACCCAACTCTGAAATGATGTTTTCAAAGATCTAAAGTTGTTTGCGGGATGAAGATGATAAATTTTTGGGATGGATGAAGTGTTTTATTTTGATCCTAAATGAACCTAGGAAGGATTTGTTTACTAGACCAAGATATTGAAGAACATTCTTTTTCTCTAAGAGTAGTTCAAACCAAAAGACCAATGTTTGCATGGAAAACCATAAGAGAACAGATAACAAGCACTCATGTGGGGTTCAATTGATTTAATATTTTCTTAACGGATTCTTTTTTACCAAAAACACTTTCTCGATTAGCTTTTGAAACTAGATGTCCAATGTCTTAGTTCTCTTTCATCCCAAAAAGTTCATTAAATGTGGAAATTTGGAAAATCAAGGAAATTTTTTGCTAATGTTGACCTTAGTAGGGGAAAATTGAGATGAAATCCAAATAATTAGAAGCCTCTAAGGATGATAATCCCAAGGGCAAGAAATAGCATGTGAATTTTTTCAAAGATATTTGCTTCTCCTAAAGGGTTTGAGATTGGATGCTCATGTTGAATGTTCATTTTCCAATTTTTTCAATCAAGCAATGTATTTTGATTTCAAGAACAATCACAACCCTATGGATATTTGAGACAATATTTCTTGATTCGCCACTTGGAAAAGTCCAGCTATGCTTACTTTCAGTGGACGGTTAGATGCTTGACCCCACTGGCTCCCTTCCATGACTAAACACTTCATTCGGGGCAGCCAATCATCAATAGCCATGAATCTCCCATGCCATATTTTTCATCTCTACTAAGAGTCGTAAAATTGTGGGATGACTTGAGAATGACCATTCTTGCACCAACAAATAGATTAGGATTTTAGCTTTGCTACACAAGGTTTTAATTCATATTTTTTGTTTTGTAGAGATTGACCCCATGTGTCAAGAGACCATCGTTTCCCTTCTTATTTGGGACCAACTAGTGTGATACTAGCCTTTGTTTATAGTACACACCTTTTTATCCTAGCTAGAAATACTCTTGGCTTTGAGTGTGTTACCCGGTTGGTTTGATCCCTTGGGTGATAGTACCCCAATGAGGCCCTCTAAGATAAAGAAAATCAAGCAAACATAAGCGAAACTCGGTGATCTTTTTGAAACAAAAGAGAATACCATAGCGATAAGAGTTTACTCACACACTCACTTAAGATGTTTTGTTCAATTTAGTTCCAAAATGAAGTATGGAGGCAATCACTTTACCCAACTTAAGATTACCAAAAGGCCTTTTGATTCTCAAGATTTTTGTGAGGCATGAGAGAAGCGCATACATCCTTTCGATGGTATTACTTTGAGTAAGCAATTACAAAACAAAGAAACACTTTTTCATTTTAAGTCCACAAAGAAATGATTTTGATTTGTTTTAAAGCACCAAAATGAGATATGAAAGTTGTCTTGTTCAATTGTTAAATCCGAAAACCAACTCTAGTAAGTTTTTCCTAAAGTTCTTTTTAATTTCCTTGTAGCGAAAATTGAAATGTTCTTTTTAAGAGCCCAAAAAGATGTGAGTTGATTTCAAATAGAAAATTAAATCCTAAAATGGAAGCTCTTTAAAGCATTTAAAAATGCTTTTTGAATTTCAAGTTTTGATGCCCAATTTTCTCTTTAATTCCAATCTCACTTTGCTTTCACTTGACTCCAATGCTTGATTCCAATGTCAACCTTCACCTTTATGCAAATCTTCCCCAATGCAATTAGCAGCTCCAAATTCTCACCCAAGGAAATTTCAAATTGATGCAATTGGCATGTGTAAAGCCGATTCTTATTGTTCTCTGATTTTTGAGGGTCATCATTTCCTTGTGTGGAGGTTGCCATCTCCATAGTGTTCTTCCTACAGAGTGCAGACTTTGAAGAAAACTTCGTTAATAATATGCCGAGTTTTTTGTCCATAAATCTGCAGTCATATACATTGTGAGTCTAGTCATGATTCATAATATCTCTATTATCTTGTAACAAATTCATAATATTGATGTGGAAGTTGTGCGTGGTGTTGAAAATGGGAAGGTGAATAGTGCATGCAAATATTATATGACAAAAATATTAGTGAGATAAGTAACAGTCTACAATGCAAATGAAATGAAGAGTGCACAAATTTAATGCTGAGGACATGGATCTTTAAAAAAAGTTCCTCCAAAGAAGAAACTAGAGACATCTTAATTTGATAGTAGTGATTCTAAGTTTGAAAACGAGGAAACACTTCAAAACTGAGTGCTTTGGAAAAAAAAAAAGGTTATTGGCAACAAAGAATGGGTCAGTAGCAGCTTTAACAAAAAAGGTAAACAAGAATAAAGTGAGGACGAGTCTTCTGATGAGGAGCCTACAACTAAAATTATTCAGCCAAAAAAAAAAAATCATCTCTTCAGGATCTAAGAAGAATACTTCAGTGCCAATTAAAGCCATTCCAAAGAACGTGGCATTGACCTATTATACATCTGAAAGATCTCTTAAAGGACATGTCTGAAGGTTGTGGGATGTAATGGACTATACAGGTTGAGTGGAGTTATTGGAAATAAAACCATTAAGGAGCCACACCAAACAATGAAGATTACTACACTCAAATGCTTTCAAAACAAATAGACCTGGGATTATGTCAATCTTGAGATGTTAAATCTATTGATATGATTCAATTCTTATGAGTCTAGGCCTATGAAAAGGTTCACATTTTTTTATTTTAATATTCTTCATAGAAAATAATATTTACATTCATTATCAAAATGATTCAAAAGTGTCAATTTTCACAAAACGGTGATTCCATTAATGCCTAAATAAAATCTACATTCAAATCAAATTATGTGACGGATTGAACATTCAAAACATGATGATTTAAATAAAATTTACATATATAACACAAATCATTTGAAAGATTTAGCTATCACTACAGTGATTCCATCAAAGCCCAAATCCCTCCTTCTAGTGCCATAATGTGGATGTGAAAATATGCAAATGGCTAAAACTCTAAACAATACATTAGCATGATTAGTGTTTTAAAACAAAACAAACCTTCAACATCCCTATGAAATAATACATCATGCTTCAAAATGCAAACAAATGTGAAGATAACTAAAGCATATAAAACATGAAGTAAATCCTATCTCATAGTGGATTGGTGCTTCTGTGGAAAGAAGCCCTTTCCCAATCCTTGATAAGCCAATGATGAAGATGCAATGCTAAGATAATAGAAAAAAATAGCTCTCAATGTGAAGAGAGTAACTTTGTATGAAGTTGTAGATGATTGTGGATGATGAAATGAAGGATAGCCTCCCCATTTATAGAAGATTTTGATGAGAGAAGAGGCAAGAGGGATGAATGTGGGATAAAAACCCAACCAATAGGGAGAAGCCACTTGTCACCATGTGAATGGGCCAAGGATGTGCAAATTTTTATGAATGTGCCCATAAATGCATGTATTTGAAATTTGAAAATGTTGAAATGACAAGGTGGAGGGAGAGTCAAATGGATGAATATTCCCTAAAGATGCCTTGTTGAGGGAAAATGAAGATTTTTTAAATGAATTAAATGATTTATTTTTGCAAGTGGGAAAAGCTAGAGGATGAGACTTGCATTTAGATTAAATTAATCAGGATTTAGTTAACTTAAGTGAAGATTATGTGATTTGACCTATTTGATTTAGATTTAGGAATTAAAATAAATCAAAAGGAGATGGAAAATGATAAAGATTTAGTTAAATAAATATTTTGATTTATTTAGCTAGAGGGGATGATGTTAGTGCTAAATATGAATTATTTTAATTTAAATGGAGGACTTTAGAGATTGATCAAATAAACTCAATTTATTTAATGAATGGATGAATATGACTTAATTAAATGCATGATGCTAATTTTGCATGTCTACATGTTCACTCAAATAGGAGATTATATGATGTTATTTTGCACTAAATGAGATGACCTAAATGTTGCTAACCTATGAAATTGATTAAACATAAATGAAAAATCTAAGAATTATAGCTTGTTTGAAAATACATTGTGTATTGCAATATCACCTAAAAATGAATAGAAAGATGCAACAAAAATGAATCAGACTAGAAGTGTGCACCTGGAATGCTGATGAGGATTGGATATTGCTTTTGAAATGTTGTTGAAGTTATTTTCCAGGCCTGGAGGGACTCATTCACAATTTTGGGCGAATCAATCCCAATTTTGGTAAACTATGTAAGAACACATTTTTTGAAAAGAACTTCCCTTTTAGATTTGAAAAATTTTGGCTATCTCATCCTTGAATTTTTGAGGAAATTAGTAGGTGGTGGAATATTGATATTATTAGCACCGCGATGTTTAGGATTGCTAAAAAAATAAAGGAAGTGAAAACTAATGTGAGAAGATGGAAAAAGGATGCCTTTGGGAATATTTTTGGAACAAAGACGGAAATTCAGGGCAAAATTCAGGAGATCCAAGCTAAAATCGAGAAATGGGGGTACATTGACAATTACAGAGAAAAGGAAAATGAACTTCTCACTCAATTGCATGACATCATTGCTAAAGAGGAAGTTTTTTGGCGGCAAAGATCCAGGGTTTCTTGGTTGACTGAGGGAGATAGGAATACCAGATTTTTTCATCCGTCTGTTTCGAAACATAGGGCTGCTAATAGAATCCCTCACATTGATGTGAATGGGATGAGGTTTGAGAAGGAAGATGATATCAGGGAACAGACTGTCCTTTTCTTTAGTAACCTTCTTTCTTGTAATGGAGAGATTATTCCTGAAGCTCAAGATTCCTTGATTGAGGCTATACCTCAGGTGATTGGTCATAATGAAAATTCTATGATCACTGCTATTCCCTCCAATGCTGAAATAAAGAAAGTTGTTTTTTCTTTTGATGGTAACAAAGATCCGGGATCAGATGGTTTTCCTTTATTCTTCTTCCAAGTATTTTGGGAAATTGTTGAGTTGGATGTTGTGAATGTTGTCAAGGAATTCTTTGGATCAAGATGTTTGTTGAAAGAACTGAACACTACTTTTGTGGTCCTTATTCCTAAAAAACCTGGGGCTTCGGAGTTTCAAGCTTTTTGGCCAATTAGCCTGTGTAATTCCATTTATAAAATTATTTCGAAGGTTTTAACTACAAGAATTCTTTCAGTGCTTCCTCAAATGATTGCTCTGTAGCAGAATGGTTTTGTGCCAGGTAGGTACATTCTGGACTCTATTGTTACTGTTCATGAGAATTTACATTCGTTAATGGTTTCGAAGACTGAAGGGTTTATTCTTAAACTGGACATTTCCAAAGCCTATGATAGGGTTGATTGGCATTTCTTATTTAAAATCCTGGATAAGTTTGGCTTTAATAACAGAGTCATCCAGATGTTGAATCAGTTGGTCTCGACAGTTACCTCTTTTGTCATTGTTAATGGATCACCTTCAAGGTTTTTTCAGACTTCTCGTGGCCTCAGACAGGGAGATCCCATTTCTCCTATTCTGTTCACTATTTTGGCTGAGAGTTTGGGGAGAAATATTAAAAAGCTTGTTGATCAAAGATCCCTTGCTGGTTTAAGGCCTTCCTCTTCACTTCTAACCTGCTCCCACCAACAATTTTTTGATGACACCATTCTTATGGGAAGATCTACGGTGGCTGAAGCTAGGACTTTCAAAAAAAAATTGAATCTCTATGAATCTGCTTCTGGGCAAGTTGTTAATAGGGCTAAGAGCTCGATTTTCTTCCTCAACACTCCGGAGCATAGAAAATTTAAACTTGCTCAGATTCTTGGATGTCGGATTGAGCCTTTTCCGTCAACCTATCTTGGTTTTCCTCTTTGCTCTAAACCTTCAGAATCGTTCTGGATTTCTTTGGTTGAAAATTCAATAAGAAGTTATCGGGGTGGAAAGGAGCTCTTCTCAGTCAAGTTGGAAAAATACAGCTCCTTAAGGCTTCATTGCAAAATCTTCCTGTTTATGCTCTCAGTATATTTAAAATTCCTGCTAAGCATGCTGAGGCTATTGAAAAAATTCAGAAAAGGTTTCTTTGGTCTGGAGTGGAGGACAAGAAGAGAATTCCACTTGTTGGATGGGATTTGGTTTGTAGACCCAAATTGAGGGGGGGCTTAGGCTTAAGGAAAATTAAAATCCTGAATCTGTCACTTCTTGCTAAACAGCTTTGGAGAACTCTCACTTTGAATGGTGAATGGCATGATACATTAAACGCCAAATATTTTAACAACTGTGAGTCTTTTAATAAGGTTATAAATTCTCCCTTTTTACCTCGTGGGTCTGTTTGCTGGAATGATATGAGTAGAAGTAGAAAGTTGTTGGAAATTGGAATTGGTTGGCTGATTGGAAAAGGAAATTGTGTGAGGTTTTGGGAAGACAGTTGGCTTTTTAAGGATCCTCTGATCAGAATTGAGAAATTCAGTAAGTGGATGAATGATTGTAAAAGCGAATTTGGTGTCTTGGTTAAAGATTACTGGAGGAACGGGGGCTGGGTTGATCTGAAGACCATTAGTCCGGATCTGAGCTCTGTTCAGTTGGCCTTCAAGGCCTTAAGACCAGTGCTACACCAGGAGGAGGATATAGTTGTTTGGTTAGACAACCTGTCTGGTATTTTCTCAGTTTCTTCTGCCACTTCTATGTTGGTGAGTCCGGTGGAGCCTCCTCCCTTCTGGGCTAAGGCTTGGATTAATCACTTGACTCCTAAAATAAATATGTTCTACTAGATTATGCTACAGAATAAAATTCTCACTCTAGATAATCTTGGAAAAAGAGGAATTCAATTACCAAACAGGTGTTATATGTGCAGGAATGATGCTGAGACTGTTAATCATCTTTTTCTTCACTGCCCTTTTGTTTCAAATATCTGGGGTAAAATTCTTGTGCTTCTTGATGTGGTCTAGGTTTCCCATGTTTCTGTTGAAGATTTCTTCATGCAATGGAAAGCTCCTTCAAAAAATCCTTTTGTGCGAAAGCTATGGTCTTTTGTTCTACCTTTTGTGTCTTAGAATATTTGGAAGGAAAGGAACAACAGAGTGTTTAGGGATAAAGAGATGCTGGAAGGGGACTTGCTTGCTAAGATTGTAAGGGCTATAAAAGAAAATTTATCTTTAATTCCAAGAAAAATGGTTGAGAAAGCTGATTGGTCTCCTTTTGACTTTGCCATAGCTGAAAAGTGGAATTCAAAATTAGTTTGGGTAAATGTCATCAAACCTGTTGTTTGTGGGAGAGAGAATGCAAGTTGGTTGCTACCGCCTTTGGGCTGGGTGAAAGCCAATTTTGATGGTGCAGCTAAAGGCAACCCTGGGAAAGCTGGTAGTGGATGTGTTTTAAGGGACAACTCTGGGGCTTTTATTGCGGCTTTTGCTGTGGACATCGGCACCTAAACTAATCATGTTGCAGAAGCTGTTGGGGCTTATCATGCGGTTAGTTTAGCTTTCAAGATGAACATGAAATGTCTTTGGTTGGAGGGTGATTCAATGAATATAATAAATTGCATTTTAGGGCTTACCCCTCCCTCATGGACCATAAAAAAGTGGATCGAAGATACTAAATTCTTATTAAGTAAATTTGATAAAGTGAAAGTGTCCCATGCCTATAGAGAAGCTAATAAAGTCACTGATTACTTCACCAATGAAGGGGTCAAGAAGGGTGGGGAAAACACGTGGAGGAAGAATGACTTCCTCCACCCTGATGTGAAAGCGCTAATTTATTATGATTCAGTGCATGGAAGAGAAGTTTGTCTTCATCATGATGAAGCGGATAAAGATTAGGTACGTCGATTTCATTAGATTTGATGGGACCGACGTCATTTTTCTTTTCAAGAATAGTCCTCGGCACGCTTTCTGGGTGTTTAACAAAATATGCCTAATCGGGACCTAGAGCAACAGTAGGGTTTTGTTTAACAGAGCTCTGAAAATGGGAGGAGAAAGAAAACGTGTGGAGCCGAGTAGCTTTAAGGAGCATAAAAAGAACGACAAAGCTTGGGAAAGAATTGAGAAGGGAGGCTTAGTCCCGTATTTGGAAAAGCTCCATGGTACTGATGAGGGGATGCTGGACTATTTCGTTAAAAACTGGAAAAATGGAGAGATTGTGTTGTTTGGCAGGAATGTTAAGCTGAATGAGGATTTAATCGGTGAGATAACTGGGCTTTCGATAGAGGGTGTGAAATTTTATCGGGACCATCGGTTCTCTGATGAAGCGGTCATTAAATTTCCCAAAAAAGACAAGGAGAAAGCTAAGTTGGTTAAGGTCGCCAATAGCTACTTTGATGTGGAGTCCATCAAATCCATATGGAGAAAAGTTTTAAGAGTTATTATGGAGTATATTACGGTTGACAGACGCTTCACCAGAGTGTATGGTTACCACTTTGCTATTCTGAACCACTTCCGTCACAAGGTTCGTATCTCCCTGCCTTTTTACTTATTTTCTTCTTTGAAGAATTGCCTAGATGAAGTTGAAAGAAACCCTAGGAAGAATGCTATTATTCACCCTAGTCTTGTCAGGCTCATATTTGAGCATTATCAAAATTTACCTACTTTTCCTAAAACTGTTGATCTCGGAGATTTGGATGATGAGGAAACTGAAAGTAGTAGGGAGACCGACCCCCAGGCCCCCCTGCTTGTACCCCTGATGGTCATAATACCTATACTCCACAGTCCCGGTCTTGTTGGAAAGCCCTTAAGGATTCTACTCCTCCGTCTTGTCCTAAGTTGCAGCTTCTGCTTGAGTGCCCTAGCCCAGGTTTTGCTTCACCACCCTGTCTTAATCCCCAGCTGCATCCCGGCTGTCCTACTCCAGGTTTGGTCTCTGGTCTTAAAGGTACCTCTGTTACTAAACTTGTCTCGTATTTTGGGAATTCCATGGAAATTCTTTCTGATAAACCTATGGTCAGTAAGGAGTCAGTTCCTAGTGCTCCTGCGTCTAGCAGATTTTGGAATGCCCCTTATGATTCCCCTAATCAGGATGAAATTAATTCGGCCTTGAATAAGCTCAATCCTAAGGACATTGTGGGTGTGGCAGAGAAAAGTACAGATGGTTTTTTCACTATTCTCAAGTGGACCCAGAAGGAAATCTATGATTTGAAAGGCCGTAATATGGACCTAAGCAATAGGGTCATGGATTTGGAGCAGAAGATGAGCTGGAGTTGTAAAGAGACTGAAGGACAGGAAACCCCCTTACCAAGGAAAAGACAGCTTTCGCAGGAGGAAAGATTGACCAGTATCGAGTGCAATATATCCAAGATAGGCCAAAATATTAGGGCCACAGTGGTGAACAATCACAAAATTGCCAGGCATTACACCATCATCATCAATGCTATGGTGGAAAAGCTCAAAAAAAATCAAAAGGGTTCGCTGGTTGTGGATTTGGACACGGACAGAGGTGGCTGCAGATCTGCTGGTGAAGGGATTTCTACTCGTACCCGGGCTAACACTAAGAGGAATACCTCGACTTCGTCACATATGGCTCAAATCCTAAAGCAGGGGTTACAGGATATGAAGGATGTTGAAATGGAGGCTGAGGAGTTGCTGAACACCTTGGAGTAGTGCGGTCGTTGTTGTTTCTAGTTTTTTTGGGTGGTCCTTTTTTGGACCCTGCTGTCTTTTTTGCTGTCATTTCCTTTGTG
>VDFB02144842.1:0-37870 GCA_007258455.2 Sequoia sempervirens
GAAAGTGTTATTAACACATTTTATGATAATAGATCTTTTCATTGGATGATGGAATTAGATGCTGTCATGAAATGCTAGCAGAGTTTCTTCTTCCTTTTCGCATCAAGTAGCTTAGTTCATGCAAAGTAGCTTACTTCGGTGTGTGGTGTTTTATTGAGATAGCTTCGCTTTATTCCATACCACTAGCGGCTTGTTGATGATAAGTCTGCCTTGCGTGGTCAACTGGACATTATCTTGTGTTTAACTTCGGTTGTGGTTTACATACTTATATGCGTTGTTCTGATGGTGTATTATGTTAAACTATAACTTGAACACCTTTCGCTATCCCCTTTGAAGATTGCACCGATTTTGCTGAGGCTGTCCGACGGAGGCTAGGTGAAATCCGGTTGAAGTTTATTGAGACGAAGCCCCACATACCCTGCATTTAGAATAGAGTATAAATTTCTTAGGCCCTTATCCCCTTTACTTTCCGTACTTTTTGATTAGTTTTAGGAGAGAGCACATTGCCAAATCATACACGTAAGAATTCCCCTTCAATATCATACATTAGCTGCTGACTGCAAGAAATCTGAACAATTGTGTAAGTCCCCTCGTACGAACACAGCAATACACATCAACCAAACTGGGTCTATTCGCACTAAAGGAACCTTGGAGTTGAACATGCGAACTTTCTCGCAATCTTAGCGCATGGAATACTTTGATCAAGAGAGGACGGAGTAGCCCCAAAACTATTTTGTTCTGCCTGTTTGGTATGGTCACAAAAACCGCATCAACAGATAGTAAAAGTAAATGGAGGTGATAAATAAGGTGAAAGGTGATTAAAGGCGTGGTGAAAGCTTGGTAAATGCTAGGCGTCATTCCCTCTTCAAGTGCTAAATGTGCCCAAGGTGGTGGATGTTGGAGAATTTCCCTAAGGCGTGTGAAGTGTGAAAACAAGATGTTAGGCGTGGTGGAGATTGCTTCAAGTGGGATATGCGCCAAGTATAAGATGATATGCTAGGCGTTGAAAATGCCAAGGTGGTGGGTGAAAATGATATGTTGGGCGCTGGAGTTTTAATTTGATATTCCCCTTCAAGTGTGGTGTGCGCCTAGACTTGAGAAAGGATATTGCTAAGTGATGAAAAATAATACATGCCTAGGCGTTGGAAATTGCCAAGTAAAAAAATAAAATATGTTAAGTGTGGTGTGCTCCAAGTGAATTGTTTGAAATAAATTTCCTCGCCACAGGAAGAAATATTTTCCAAGTCAAATAAAATTTTCTAAGGGAAGGAAAACTTTTTTTTTCAAAAAAATTTTCTAAGGCGCGAATATTTTCTCCCTTAGAAAAATGCTTAAGTTTGGAGAGGTGGTGGAATTTTTCTTGAAGTACAGATGAATTGTCGGAGATGAAGTCGGTGAATGCCAGTTGCACGGGTTGATAAAAAAATTTTCAAGTCAAAACAACAAGAAATCTTCACGGATGCGAAGAACGGATTTAAATTTCACGGGGAAATAATTTTCTAAGGTTCAAAATTCAAGAAAATCAAATGAACCCGCTCGTCGTGCACCCATGAATTCGACGCGTTTTGATGGAAATTTTTTTCTGGGTATTGATGATTTCTGTTAAGGAATGTATTTTAAGGTCTTCCACAGCTTGCGAGGACTCTAAGGTAAATATTTTCAGGTGGGCACCAGGTTGATGAATTTTCCTAAGGGAAATTTAAAAATTTTCTAAGGCAAGTGTGAAGAAAATGTCTTTTCAAGGCGAAATCCTCCAGACGATGAATTTGAAATGAATTGCCTAGGTGAATTTGCTTAAAACCTTCGTGAAGATAGTCTTCCAGAGCCAAAGTTGAATAAAATCAAGGTTGTCAGAGCTCTAGCAGGTGGAATGAATTTATTGAAGATGCAGTTGAAGCTGATATTGCCAAAAGGATGATACGCCCTTGATGAAGATGGGTTGAAAATCTGGCTAAGGCATGAAGAATTTGAACGCGAAGTTGGCTAGTGAAAACGATGAGCCCTTGAAGATCAAAGCGCGAAAATCAGGTAAGTAAGTTAAGATTATATTATGAAGTGTCCTAATACTCTTCTCCTCGCTTGTTTTGCAGGAGGAATGTCGAGGCCAGAGCACGATGACTTGAAGTGGTGAGGCACGATGATATCACAACCCTCAAAGGAAGATAAAGTTACAAGTTTCAATCTCGAAGGAAGAAAAGGTTGCAAGAAATTGGCTAGGTGTTAGCTCAAGTGACAAAGAAGTTAAATAACAAAAGTCGAGAAGAAGATTAAGAACAGTGTGAACGCGTCTACAAACGAAATCTTCTAGAAGGATAATGGTGGAAATTATGGCGCATTTATTACCCCACTCTCCTTTGTGGCGGTTTTTAGGGCAAATCTTGTTTAGGGCTGAGGTGGCACGATTCTGGCCACTCTATTGATTGTAACCCTAGCCGTCTTTTGGGACTTGGCTAACTATAAAAGGGGGAGTCCCCCTCATTTGTATTTCATTAGAAATTAGATTTAGAGGTAGAAGCAGAGCTTAGAGGAGTAGAGAGAAGTTGATAGGATAGAAAGTAAAGTAGTGTAGATTGAAAAGGAAGGAAAGTCTTCCCTTTGGATACTTTGTAAGAAGTTGTCATGTATGCTTTCATAATAAAAGAATTTTCATTGATGGTGAATTCTTCCTTGTTGTGAATAGTTGTTGAGGCTTCTTCGTCCTTCCAATTCATGTAGCATCTTGAAGTAGCTTAAAGTAAGGTAGATTTCATTTCATGCAAGTACTTAGCAATTGTGGAATGTGGTGCTCGATTTGAACAAGGCTTTGTTCGTCCATACCACTAACGGGCTTGCTGACGGTGGGTTCGCCTTGCGTGGTCAACTAGAACTTTGTGAAACTTAACTTCGATTATGGTTTATATGTTGGCATGCGTTGTTGTGATGGTGTCTTCATGCTAAATCGTGATCTGAACATCTTGAGTCACTCCTCTGAAGATTGCACCAGTTCCGCGGAAGCTGTCCGAAGTGAGGCAAAACGGAGCTTGGTTGAAGCTTGTGAGAATTGATCACCATGTCCCACACCCTAGAGTAGACTAGAACACTCTTATCCCTACACCCTTTAAATTCAGTTCATTTCCGATTAGAATTAGGAAACTTGTGCTCACCTGCCAAATCATTTGAATTACATGAAATCCCTTAATCCATTGTCTGTTGTTAGCTGTCGAACAATTGCGTAAGTCCCCTCGTGAGAACACAGCAACTCACATCAAACCAACTGAGGGTATTCTAAGTATTCGGAACCTTGGAGTTGAAAGCATGATCTTACTCGCAATCTTAGCATGCTGAATACTTTGTTCAAGAGAGGATAGGGTATCCGTTGGGAAACTTTATTCTGTGTTGGTGCGGTCTCAAAAACCACGTCAACAATAACATAACACATAAATGGAGACGAAATGAACAAAACACGATGTAAACACAATGCAAAAACGAAGAGGACACATAAAAAGGAACATAATAAAACACAAGGTTAGTACTAAAATATTTGAGTCGGTAAGGCAAAGAGACCTCAATCTTAAATTGTCTCAAATACCAAACATCATCCATCAAATAAAGGAATGCTCCCATGAGGACTAGCAAGTTGTGTTATGCCACATCACTCATGAAACACATGGCTCCACTGGCAAGCAAGGTATGTTATGCTAGGTGGCCATGTTAAAAAGGGGTGCTCAAGTTCATGACCCAACAAGCTCCATTATGCTAAATCCATGAACTATCTTGCAAAATCTCACTTCAAGGAGTGCATAAAACTCACCTCATGGGGTGCATAAAGTTTGACATCTCGAGGGATGAAGAAAACTCACCACAGGGGGTGCACAAAGTTTAACATCATGAGGGACGAACAAAACTCACCTCAGGGGGTGCACAAAGTTTAACGTCTCGGGGGACAAACAAAACTCATCTCAGGGGGTGTATAAACGATGATAGGTTAAGGCTAAAACCTTAAAGGGTGTTGTAACAACACCACCACAAAAGGTGATTTACAAAAACAACAAAGGGTCTTTGCTCAATACATGAAAGGTCACACCTTAGGGAATATCACACATGACATCACCACTAAGAGAGGACAAGTCGTGGAATAGAAATTGACACCTTAGGGAATACTAGCCATAACATTACCACCAAGGGGAACATGATGTTCCAAGAAAGGTCACACTCTTAGAGGACATCAAGCCCAATATCACCACCAAAGAGACACTCACATAGATTCAGAAGGCCACACTTTGTTGACAAGGTCACACTTCCTGGGAGATGTATGCTATCATCACTAAGAAGGGACCATTTCTTATGCAAACAATGAGCGGGGGACTATATGCCCCCCCTTAAAATGTTAGTGTGCTTGTTACACTAACATTTTAAGGAGACACAAAGGGATCCTTTTCTACAAGGAATGCACCTAACACAAGGCTACCTAACTCCTTGCCCCCCAAGTGTAAGAACAAAGGTGAGCCAAATGGATTATGATATGCTGCTCCTTGCAAGATAAAATATGATTGCATAAAGCCAAGTTTATAAACCCATGCATGGTAGTATGTTATGATACTACAACTACCACATGACAAGGACAACAACTAATACTATTTTTCATGATTAAGTGAAGGTCTTTTTGATGTTTTTGTTATTTGTGAAGGACAATAGCCAAGACCTCTTTTTGTTTCTTGCGTGTTAGGCTCTATGGGGACATGGATACCTTGTTTTTTTACACCACATCCTTTTCCATTATAGCCAAGTTGTTTCAAAAATTGATAACCTCTTCCATAAATGGCTTCCATTTTTTTCGAAGGTGGGTTTTCATAATCACTTTCATCATATGTGGATGTGTAATTTGTGTTTTCCTTTTTGCTAGAAGTTGTGGATGTTTTTGACGATTTAGTGATAGATTGTGTTGATATCATTTTGGCTTCTTTTTCTTTTTCTGATTTTGATTGTGTAATTTTGTATTCCCCCATGAATGTAGGTGTGAAATCTAGTGATCCCCAATCACCATCCAATAACTTTTTCACCGATGAAATACACTCATCTTTGTCGTCAACTTGTAAAGGTTCCACTTTTGTAGTTGGTGTCAATGTTCTAAGAGGATTCTTCATTCCTGTTTTAGTTTGTAAACAATGTTCAAATTTAGGATCAAATTTTATCATGTAAACCTTATTGTTGTAAGTGTATTTCATTAAACGATGAAGCATTGAAGGCACTCCATCATTTCATGAATCCATGGTCTACCCAAGAGAAGATTATATGAAAGATCATGAGGCATGACATGGATAGGATTTTGTAATGTAACCTTACCAACTTTGACAGGTAGTGTTATCACACTAAGCAGTTGTTTTCCCACATTATCAAAACCACAGATGGAAAAATTCTCTCGTTGAATTTTAGTCTTATCTGCTCCAATTTTGTCCAAAAGATTTACACTACAAACATTAAGTCCCGGACCATTGTCAATAAGGGTACGTCTAATCTCAACCCTATTAATAATAGCCATTATCATAAAAGCATCATTTTGTTTTTGCATTTCCAAAGAGGGTAATTCATTTTGATGAATGACAATGTCCATACTAGGTGAATTCATACTCTCAATCAAAGTTTCCACATCATTTGGTTGCGCACTAGGAGGGACAACTTTTTGCAAAGCATTTTGAAGCATGCCATGATAAACAGGTGATGTTTGAATTAAATCTCACAAAGAGATCTTAGCAGGAGTGTTATGAAGTTGCTCAACAAGATCAAATTCTTTACCGCTACGCTACAGAATGTTAGGTGCAGGTGGGAGATATGGTTGAGGCAATGGGATGGATGTTAGAGTTTGTTTTGGTTGCTTATTGTTTCTAGTGTTATATGTGTGAGCTACAGTATGATAACTTAGTTGCTGTGACACATGATTACTAGTAAGTTGTTTTACAAAGTTTAAGATATGGCCATGAGGTTTAGAAGGTCCTATAATAAGAGGTGACTATGGAGGTCCAATAATTAGAAGACTTTTAGGAGGTTTGAAAGGAGTTTTAGGAGGTCCAATAATCAAAGGAGATTGAATAGCCAATTGTGTGTTCATAAACTCAATGGATTTGACTTCTTGTTGATGATCTTCTATCGAGGGGGGATCTAAGGTCACCTTAGCATCTTCATCTATGTAATCGCTCTTACTATCTTTTGAAAGAAATGTATGAATGATTTCATCTTCTTGTGCCACAATAGCTTCCCAAGTAGGAGAGGTTTTGGGAGAGAAACACATAAGATTCTCATGACGCTCAATGATTCGATCCTCTAACACCAAGACACCTTCACAAGTAAGTGAGGTAGTGGGAGAAGAACAACTATGTTGTCATGATTGTCAGTGATTGCATCCTCTTGCACCAAAATATTCTCACAAGTAGGGGAGATGTTGGGAGATGAATGCAAGATTAGGCAAAGTTATATTAAGAAATGTTTCAATGATTTCATTCTCTTGCACCAAGATACTCTCACAATCAAGAGAGATATTGGGAGAATGACTAACATTCTTGTCAATGACTTCATTTCGTTTCCCTAGATTGTACTCATAAGTAGGGAGATTATAATTATACAAGCCACGTGTTACCATATCAAAACCACATCTTTGAAAAGGAAACATGTTGCTACTTGCCTTATGTATGAAATGATCAAAATTAGATAGTTATGTAGAAAAATTAAAAAACAAACATCAGATCTGGAAAGAGGACATCGAGAGAGCTTTGTCACAGAAATTTAAGTCAAAAATATCAAGACAAAGGCACCCAAGGGTGTTTTTGTCCTGGATAGGGTTTTTGAAATTTCAAATTTTGACTGTGTAAGGCATTGCTGAAGGATTTTAGGTTTGCTTGCAAACAGGTTTAATAGTGAATATTTTTCCAAATTTTGCTCAATTTAAGACAATGTGCTTCAAAATTCAAGTGTGTAACAATGTGGAAGATGTTTTGACAATTTTGAATGCAATTTCCAGATCTAAAATGCAATAATTGACTGATTCTAAGATGCCACAACCTGAAAATAATGATTTTGATGCAATTTTGAAATCAAACATGCAATGTTTTTTGTTTTTGAACTATATGAAAGATACCTAAATACATGCAAGTAAGAATTCCAATTTAGAGATCTACAAGCACAAACAGATTGAAGACACAAAGAAAAAGATGTGTGAAAAATTTTGTTGATGCAAGTGTACAAGGACAGAGGCACCAAAGGGCATGTAAGTCCTTGATAGGGGTTTTGAAAATTCAAAAGTTGAATGTTTATTATATTTTCTAAAGGTTGTGCTTCTGTGTGCAAACATGTTTGCAAGTGAAAATGTTTCCAAAATTTTCACAATTTAAGACAATATGACTCAAATGCAAGTATGCAACAATAAAGAGCAATTTTGAATGTATATATGACCTAAATGACTGAAATAAACCCTAATGCAGCCTATGTTGGAATATTAGATGCAAAGATTTTGAATTTTTTATGTTTTTATGGTGCAAAAATGGAACCCTAAATGAGAAATGCAAAGCAATGCAAAGAAAAACCTAGATCTAGGTTTGAATCACTTCAGATTTCAAAAGGTTTTTGATGTTAGAAACGCCAGGTTCACTAAAATGAAACATAGAAAAAGGTGATCCTAAGTCCTAAGTGTTTAGAGAAATAGGATTCAAGGCCTTTTCCTAGGGTTTCATTGAGATGGAGATCAACAAGGTGTATAGATTGACTTTCAACCATGAAGGTGATCCAATCAGACTTGGATTTGCATCAATTTGGTGATTGGAATGGATTGGAATTGATTGACAATGATTAACCTAATTAGATTGTGTCCTAATATGAGAAATGCCATAATTTGACAATTGATAAACTGAAACAGTTAATTGCAAGCAAATCTGGGTAGCGCAGAGGACTGTGTACTTGCCCAAAAAAGTTGGTATTTATCTGAATATAGGGACAAAGTCTCCCTAGGGCGTATGAGTCTTTGTACACCTTTCTTGCTCTGTTTTTGAGGTCCTTTGATGACAAATCTGAGATCTCCATTTCCGCTTGCAGAGTTGTTGGAACATAGTTGGATAATCCTATAGGTGAATTTTTCGTGAGTTGACAAGATGTAGGGCTTCAATTGCAACAATGAAAAATTTGGCTTCAAGCTTCCTTCAATCCTATTCAAACTTGAAATCTGCACATTCACAAAGAGAAGAGATGTTGTGCCATTTAAGGGCTTTCCTTAGTCAAACCACTTGTTAGTGTTTCCACTTCCACAATGCCAACGTCAATGATAAAAGGATAAATGATAGGAAGGAATGATGAATCCACAAAGTGCTGCAACTCACCACCCTTCAATGGCTTCCTTGAAGGACTAAAGTCATACAAATCACCTCGAGGTCTTGGATCCTGCTTGCTTGAATTGCTTGGAGACTTACAACAAGGGTTAGCCTTCACAAAAAAATGATAATATGACCATATGAACTCACATACACTTTGACATGATGCTTGGATCTTGAATTGCTGCAATAAATCATTGAATGTTGCTCTTGATTTGCTTTTGAATGCTCTTAATGTTCACCTCTTGCTAGATTCTTTAACTTAGATTTCAAATGGTGAAATGACTAGGTATTTATAGGAATTTTTTCAATTTCTCGAAAATTAGATCCCGATAGCCAACATTTGCAAGTTGGGTCTCAAATGTTTAAATGTCGACACCGACATTAAAAATTGGGTCCTATCACAATAGGACTTAGATGCTCTAGGGTGTCCCAGTCCTAGCTCCATTTTCTAGAAATGAGGTGTTAGGGGCGAGACATTAAATGGATGCATTTGTTCAATGCTTGCAATTTCTCGGAAAGTGGTACAAATGGGCTAAAGAATGCTTAATTTAGGAAATTAGGGACTCAATTAGGCTCAATAATTTAGGGGGGACTAAACATAGTGTAAATTGTCAAGGGTGACAATTTACGATGCTACAATTAGTTTCACTTTGGATTGGTGATTTGGATCTATTTTAATTTTAAATCGTAGATGTGACATGATTGTCCCATTCGTGGGGGACTAAACTATGATTTACGAATTTAGAATAATTAATCAAATAATCAGATTATTTAATCAATTAGGGGAAATGGATGTAGGATGTTAGTTTAATTTAATTAGTTTGAATATGGATAGAAGGTTAGAGGATATATCAATTCAATTAATTAGTACTGAGAGGACAAGAATGTGATCATGACTAGAATGCTAGCTGAATCTAAAGTGGGAAAAGTGGTGATATATGATGTGTCATTAGGATGCGGTCAATTTTAGGTGTTTATTGAGATAATGATGTGACTAGAAGAAGTGATTGTTGAACAAGACAACTAAGAGGGGGGCTGAATCAGTTGCAGCAATTTTAACCTTTAAAACTTCCACCAGAGGTTAGATCAATTATCATTCACAAATCCTTTACTCTGCTAATATGATTAATCATTAAGTGTGAAAGCAGAAATTGAAAGAAGTAAAACCATGCACACAATAACACCAGATTTATGTGGAAAATCCAATGAGGGAAAATACACGGTGAGGATTAGCTCACCATATAGAGAATATCAAACTGAATACAAAGGCTCACAGCTAGAAAAGGCTCTTTGCCAAAACAGGACTTACTGTTCGGAACAGGACTCACTGTCCAACAAGGGTTAACCACCTGGAGGGCTCACTGCCATAGAATTACAAAGAATATAGAAGAGATTTGTTACAGAGAGAAAAAAATCTCAATGCAATGGAGATTACCACCACAATTCGCTCACACACTTGCAGATACACACAATAGATGTCAGATGCCTTTAGCTCACTACCTTCGGAACCCTAACAGGAAATTCACGTTGATCTGCTCAAACTCGCATCACACACACAATTTCGCATCTATCTTGCTTGCATTCATCTTTCACAAACATCTCAATTTGTATTTATACCATCTTCAACTTTGAAACTCATCCAAAGTTAGCCACACACCATTTGCAATTTCAAATTCAAATTAGGTCAGCGCTAAAACATTCTATGGTGGAATTAGAATGAAGGCGACCAAAGCACACACTTAATGAGGACTTAAATAAGTTCCAACACGTTCAACATGCTTCCATGAACTTCAAAGTAGTTTTAAACACAAGGTCGACCAATACCTATGTAAAACGCATAAATCAATTAAGCACATGCTACCTTAACACGATCCAATCTCTCTGGATAACAAAATTAACTTGAACATGATCTTATCAACTTATTTCTAGAACTGCAAGTCCTGAAACCACAAATCAGAGAAATCCAGAGCAACTACATTTCTCCCAGACCACAGCTAGATACACAGAAAAGCATAGTTCACAACTGGTGAACATAACTCACATTGTACAACGATCCAAAAACCCAAAGTTTGGATATAGCAACTTCCAGCAACCACGAACAATACCTCATATCCTCACTAGCATAACAGCAAATCCTAGAGCAAAACCCGAAGCAAACACTGAATACTTGCAACCTTTCTTTATTACAATTTTCTCAATATCCTCGACATATACAATCAACAAGCATCATTCATGAAATCAACCTCCAAGAATGCTTAAGTGATAGTTATTCTGGTTATGAGAATAATGTATTGACTACTATTCTTAAGTGATACTCTTTCTCCATAAGTCTCAAAACTCAAGAGTTGGAGTTTGTGAATCAGTATAATTTAAAACCACATGAATCAGAAATTGAAGCAGACAAACAAGTAGCTCAACCAAGTAGGAAAGTAGCTCAACTAGGCAAACAAGTAGCTCAACCAAGCAAGTAAGTAGCTCAACCAAGCAAGCATGTAGCTCAAGCACACAGGAAAGTAGCTTAAGGAGGAAAACAAGTAGCTCAAGAAAGCAAGCAACCAGCTCAAGCACATAGGTATGTAGCTCAAGCACACAGGTAAGTAGCTCAACCACATAGGAAAGTAGCTCAAGCACACAGGCAACCAACTCAAGTAGACAAGTAGGAAGCTCAAGCATGCAAGCAGCCAGCTCAAGCAAGTAGGTAACCAGCTCAAGTAGGAAAGCAAGTAGCTCAAACAAATAACCAACTGTCTTAAGCAACTTGACAAACAAAATTTTTAATATTTTCATAGTTTTTAAGCATAAGGTAGTCATAAACACAATGACGAGTTCCAAATACTTAGTGATTAGCTCTAACATTCATCACATACACAATGGCTAATTAGCACATCACAATGGTTGACACACACATGTCCCTAATGCCTCTTCTATCCTTGGAGGGTTCAACCATAAGAGAGTATGGGAAACATGACTTGATAGGGAGCCTAGGATCCATCATGCCAACTCTTTCCCTTTCTCTTATGATTTAGACTCTTGGGTCTGCTTAGTCCCCTCCCTTATTATAGAAAAATTTCTCCATTATAGGATGCAATGTCCTCCATTATAGGTTGCAATGACCTTCATTATCGGTCCCAATGACCGCCATTATCAGATGCACTATCCGCCATTATTAGTCGTAATGACCGCCATTATCGGACGCAATATCCGCCATCGGTTGCAATGACCGCCATTATCTGATGCAATGTTTGCCATTATAGGACACTTGGAGTCTCAACTCCTCTAGACCCAAAGGCAGTACCCTCGGATACCCCAGAGGCAAGTACCCCCTTGGCCCAAGTGGGCTCATCTTGTCCCCTTCTGGGTGGCATATCTAGAAGAGGTCTTCTTTGTCTTGTTGGCTCAACTCCTCTTAGTTGTAGTGTGGTTCCTTGCATTCTTCCTCCCATGAAAGTGCTCCTTTCCTTTTTGCTTAAGCGCTGTCCCATTATTGATAGCCTTTGAAATTTAGATATATAATCTTCAATGGATCCTTCTTGTTTTAACTTTCTTCCACAGGGTGGCAGGATTATGCTTTCATACCACTTGTAATGTCCCCTTTTGGGAGTGCCCCAAATTTTCCCTAAGTTTCCTCAATTTAAATAACAACAGGGCTAGATAAATTTTTCCTCTGATTGAAGCCTTGATTGAATCCCACCAATTCAGGGATCAAAATTTGTGCATATGCAAATCCATCATTTATTTCTATTTCCTTCTATTTAATGTCTCTCTGTAGATGACCATTGGTTTGTATGTTCTTCTCCTTCCATCCGATCTGTCTTCAATATTTACGGAGAAACAATCGATTAGTTCAATTGAATATTTACTAATAAAGGTTAATAATTGTTGCAAGCATTATTATTGTACAATCATAAATAATATATATAAATTCATATATATATATATATATGTTTATGTTTACTTATTTATATATATATGTGTGTATGTATTTATATTAATAATTATATTTAAATTTACTTCCCCAAATATATTTTTGGGGATGATATGTAGTCCAGTATCTTTATTCCTTTTCTCACTCTGGTGTGTTATACAAATTTCCCATTACTGATTATATTCTGTTGCAGATCTATTTCTTAATAATTCTATACTGTTCCTCCACTCAGAAATATATTTCCGATTTCCTTTATTTTCCCTGATGATCCCCTCTTCTTCTCATACATTCTTATCTTATATCTCCCCACTTTAGAGAGGAGGTGCAATTCAAATAGAGGGCCATGCCTTTTTATTCCTTAATTTAATCGTCACCTTTCATAAAGAATCACTACCTTTTACAATGTCATTTATCCTCATTAGTCAATGATCTGTGATCTCTAGAAAAATATAATTGCTTCTTAAAAGAAGTGTTGCCTTTGAATAGTCTTAAATATTTTAAAACTCCAACCGATGCCTCTTTGGAACCTATGGGATATATTTATTAATGTCTTTGAATAATGATAATTATTATATGGTTTAGTGAATAGATTGCTGCTTGTGTTTATCTTATTAATAATTATTATGTTCTTTACTAGGGATCGATGTTTATTCATGTTATATTACTACATTTCTTTTAATTATTAATTGTTACATTTATATCTCCTATTTAGTATATATGCATATTAGAATTATAATAGTATTTAGGACGCTAATATTTATTTTTTTATTCTGATATTTATAATGTCATAATTATAATATTATCTTTGATAATTATAATATTATCTTTGATAATTATAATTATAATAATATTAATTTTCTAGCATTTATTTATTTAGTTATCTATATTCTCATGTTTTTCAATGTGTTACAATTGTGGGAACATGACAGCTTGGCCAACATGGTACACTTGTGTTTAGACTGGTGCAACAAAAGTTCTCTGGAGGTGAGAAGGAAAAAATACAGTTTTTCCCTTGGGATCTAGGTTGTGTTATTTTCTTTCTCCAGTTAGAGCTTGTTAGGGATCCCGAGTGGAGATTGCTTGAGGCAAGCAATTTTGGGGAGGGCGGACTGTAATGTCCCCTTTTTAGCCAGTACTAGAGTTTTGATGGATTACCCTATCAATGGTCCTCGTAGGCTAATGTTGGTGATTTGAGGGCCTTTCGTGGGAGTTTCTTGGTTCTTTAGATGGCAATTTAGAGTGTTATCTTCTCCGATGCTAGGTGATATTCAGAGACGACCTTCCTCAGGTGTTTCTAGCTCCGTTTGTACTCACTATTTTTAGTAAGTCACTCAGGCTTTCGGTCCAACCTTACTATTTATAGTAAGCCATTCTGGTGAGCAGAGGATGTAGTGGGTAACCCTTTGGTGTTGGCAGTATCAGTTTTACGTTGATATTTATGGAGTTATGGTTTATTGGTTATTATTAAAGTGATAACTTTAATAATAATTAAATATAAGTGAATATCATTAAAGGAGTTAGTGACCTTATAATATATGTTTTATTTTTATAACATAAGGTCAATTAATAAATGCATAAAGGGGGTGGGCGGGTGCCACACATGGGTTATTTATATTGAAGCATCAAAAGCAAATTAGATAAAATATTAAATGGTTAAAAGGTAAAGGAGAAATCGTGCTTTTTTGGAGATGATATAAAAAGCACTCAAAAAGCATTTCTCATTCATTCATACTTTATAAAATTTGATGCTTTTCGCTGAGAAGAAGAAGATAAGGGTTTCAAGTCTGAAAATCAATCTTGGAGAACAAAAACTCTCTTGGATTTAGCAATCTACAGGTGTGCAATACCACCCAAGGGTTGCTCTTCAGGTGACTTCATACAGGAGTCACATTTGTGCAGATTGGAGTTGGTTATTTCAAAGAATTTTAGGGTTTTGAAGTGCAGATCAGAATTCATTGAAGAATAAGCTTTGTTGAACACATTCATTGCTGTTGCAACCTTCAATATTGGCAATGTGGGGCTTAATAGAGGTCGTACAGTCCATTAATGCAGGTTGTACAACCTCTAGCTAAGGCGTGGGAACATCTAAGCCAAATTGCCTAAGGTTTTGAGGTGTAATCTTCACCATTTTGGATGGCTAGGACAACTTAACACTTGTGCAGCAATTTCAGGTGGAGAAACCAGTTTTCTGAGTGTGGCGTCCAAATCAAGGGGTTTCCAGTTTGCTGATAAAGTGTTTCAGATTTACAATATATTATGCTTTGGCTTCCAAGTATGAACACTATGTATTTACGAAGCATTGAATGAAATCTGAATTGAAAGTTTAAGTTATTTGCTTAAGTATTTATTATTACTGCAATTAGTTTGCATTTGCTTTATATTTCATTTGCATTTCTTGGCAAATATTCTCAAAAACACAAAAAAAAAAACCATAAAACCAAAATGCAATAAAAAAAAGCAGAAAACCAAAATGCAATAAAAAAAAGCAGAAAATCAGTTAGCAAATATCCTATTAGGGGTGGGATATTTCAGAGCCAAAGAAGTGAGGTCTTTGGATATTCATGGTGTTATTGGATTGTGAGATTATTCTTGGTGTGAGAATAAGTCTTCTTCTTTAGTGCTGAATTAAGATTGTATTGAGGTATATACATGGAGGACGTGTTATGCTATAATATATCATCTCTTCCATATGGAGATCGTGGACATTGTAAAACCATATGCATTGGCATGAGACCTTGGAGGCATTTGTTGTTCATGAGCATTTGGAAAGATTATTTGTTGGACGTCGAGATTAGTCTTTCCTTGTTGTTCGCGTGGGTCTTTCTTGATCGATCCTGGTGGCTATTGCTAAAGCAAGGCATTTAAGGTGATGAATCAATATTGTGATGCCCTAGGTGTTTAAGTATTGTTTGCACCAAATTTACCCTTTGTGGGTAACGAACATTTTCAAATTCAAAATATGGTTCTAATTCATCTATCTAATCTATCAACTCTTTAGGGTTTAACCTACGAGAAAATTTTGTAACCTCCATTCTATTACCTCTGCTAATCCTAGAAACATATCTTAAGAAATATTCATTTTCTCTTTCACATTCATTAACTTCATTTTCTTCATCACTCACATGTTCTTCACAGTTTAGATTTCTTCTCAAACCTACAGCTAAACCTGTTAGTTTTAAATCAGATTTAACATGCACAGAAATTAATTCAAAAAACAACACAGTACACAGCAGATACCCAGGGAAAACCCTCCTCTTGAGGGAGAAAAACCCAGCCAATAATATCTCTTATATTATTGAATCTCAATAAGAAATCTCCTTTACAATAGAGGCCAATAATGAGGCCAAGAGGACACACAGTAAGCTGTTTCTCACACAGCAATAAGACAAAGATGATCTTCAGACTTTTATAACAGATTTACTAATTTGCTCTGCTCCTCTCTTATTCGCACCTTAGACTAGTGGATGAACAATGTGTATTGGATGATTAACAATGAACAAATGAATGAGTATATATACACAAGAGAGGAGAAGAGACGTGTCTCTTCAAGTTGCTAGTCGGCCTAGATAAGAATATAATATATGATAATCAAGGAGTCGGCCATCCATAACAAGAAGTCTTCACATAAGAAATCACGCCTTAAGAGAATGAGGTCGGCCTCATTCAATTCTTCATTAACTGATGCCTCTTCAAAATTCGTGCCTCTTATAAATTAACAAATGAAGTAAGGAGAAGCTGGAAGAAATACGACTGAAGCTGCATTTAATCATCAACACTCCCTCTCAGCTAGGGAGGATACTTCCAGCTGCACAAGACAAATCACCTCATCGTGATGTCTACCACTATGGCTACAACCATGAGTGGACAAGAAGTCTATCACCTCATCGTGATATCAGATATCGCCTCAACACGATATCAACCATAATGGCTACAACCATACTATGGTGTGTACAAGTGTTCATCACTTGCGTGATGTTGTCACCTCAACATGACTTTCACCATGGCTCCTGAGAGGGTGAAACACAAGTACAATATGTCATGGAGTCACACACATGACCACCATGACTCTCGAGAGGGTGGAAACAAGGGCTTTCACCTCAAATCTCAAAGAGAAATGCATTAACAAGGGCTTGCAATTCAAATTCTTCCTCATAGAAGAAAATGCATTAACAAGGGCTTGCACCTCAAATCTCTTCGTCTCAGAGGAAAATGCATTAACAAGGGCTTGCACCTCAAATTCCTCCGTCTCAGAGGAAAATGCATTAACAATAAATCAAATTCCGCCTCGGAGGAAAATGCATTAACAAGGATTTCACCTCGAGCTTCTCTCATAGAGAAGAACTCATTAAGCAGGCTCACTGATACTAAGACTCTTTCTCAGTTAAGGCTGGATTCTCCACCATACCAAGCTTATCTCAAAATTACACAAACTTGATTCTGGAGAGAGGCTTGGTGAGAATGTCTGCCGTCTGCTCATCAGTGCTGATATACCTCAACTGTATAGCCTTCCACAGTACCATATCTCTAATATAGTGGTACTTGATCTCAACATGCTTGGTTCTGTCATGGAACACAAGATTGACAGATAGCTTCACACAACTTTGATTATCACAATGAATGATAGTAGGCTCCATTGATTACCCAAATAAACCTGCAAGGAGCTTACGGAGCCACATTGCTTCCTGAGCTGCCATACAAGCTGCAATATACTCTGCCTCTGTTGTACTCAATGCTACAGATGACTGCTTCCTGCTGCACCAAGATATCAAAGCAAAACTCAAATTGAAGCAACACCCAGAGGTACTCTTCCGATCAGTGACACGCCCTGCCCAATCAGAATCAGTATAGCCATGCAACTCCAGATCCACACCTGCAAAATATCTCAACCCATATCCAACTGTGCCACACAAGTATCTCAGGATATGCTTTGCTGTAGCTAGAAGTATTTTCCTTGGTTCACACATGAACTTGACAAAAAATGCTAGATTACCATCTTCTTTAGGTTCAGTAGGCTCCCTCTGAATCTTCAAGCACTTGCATCAACCTTCTGACTTCTTCGTCCAAGATTGCTTGCAACATTGCCTCAGTGCACACCATAGTAGATTACTCTATTCTGAATAGGTTTGCGGAGCTACCAATATCAAATCCAGACAACTGTCTAGCTGAAGAGGTCTTTCACTTGGCCTTGCAATACTGCAACCTTCACTTCTTCTCAGTGAGTCACATAACTCCCTCTTGATCCCTGCTTCAGAGATTGCAAAGAAGACTTCTGGAAGTGAACTCCCTCTAGCCACCAACTCAGTCTCATGGCTGCAAGTTGTGACTTCACGCTTGATCATTTCTTTGGTCGGCATGACTTCCTCACAAGATGCCTCAAGCTTTTCATCACTAAGCAATCTCTCATCACCTTCTTGCTCCTAGAACAATGAACTGCAAGCATTTTAGAGAGAGATTACTAACAGTTTATAATTATCCAAAGAAATATCAAGGCTGGAATCATACAAAGTTTACTATCTCAGGTTATAGCATGAATACATAAGAATTTATGAACAATATTGAAACAGGAATAAGTAAATCAACCTATAAAAGAAATATATCAAAGAGTCATAAAGAAGGAATAAAGAACTTATCTTTATTGAAATTTGATATAACTTTCTTCCAATTTTTACTCTTCTCGAGAGTGCTAAACTCAACACAAAAAAAGACAATCTGAACAACTGCAAATTTCTTGAATGCATTATGTAGTTAGCAAGTAGAACCAACTCTCTCCAAGAGTCAAGGCTCTAACACAGTTCATGCATTAGAGAATGATATCGATGTGATCAACCTATCACAACGAAAAATGCAACTCTCTTTTTCATCTCAAAGTCACACTTAGAGATCTACATAATTAGCATGAAACAACTCGCAATGAATAATTTGAAATCTTCAAAGGATCTTTATGCTAGAGAGCACAATTCAAGTGAAATTACAATCTCTCTATACTAATCACACAAGATCCAAATAAATGAAATAACTCAACAAACAAAGAATACTTATCTCTTGATGGATGCAAATATTGGACACAATAAGACACGTTGCTCATGCGTACAGATCAGCACACAACCTTCACGGCTTGAACATAGGCCCATGAATTAGAATAGAAATTCCCTAGAATCCTTCTGAGGGGAGATCTCATCCACATCCGCAAATGAAGCATGGTGATTAGGCCTGGTTGGGAAATCCTTTGCATAGTGACCAAACTTGTCACAACGAAAAAATTGGACTTTAGAGAGGTCCCACTTCTTCTTGAATTTGGGAGCACCATCAGCTCCTTTATCTCTATTCCTTTTGAAATATCCTTTCTTTCCATCTTTCCCTTTCTTCTTCGAGGATTGAGTGGAAAGAACATGAATGTCTTCATTTGTAGAGCTTTGACCAATACCTCTCAAAGCCAACCTAGACTCCTCTTGAATATAGTCTACCCTCAAACGATCAAACTTGGGAAGTTTCGATCTCGCGCTAATTCCTTGAATGTAAGACTCCCAAGATAAAGGAAGACCATTAAGAGCCAATATGGTCAAATCCTTGTCATCAACAAAATGACCAATAGAAGAGAGTTGATCTCTCAATTCGGAAATCTTCATGAAGTAAGCAATGACAGATTCTCCTTCCTCCATCTTCACATGATGGAGTTGTTGCTTCAGTGCAAGTGCCCGGCTTGTGTTGTTGATTTCGTACATCTCCTCCAAGGTTTTGAACATGTCTCTTGCCATCTTCAACTTGGAGACAATCGGAACAATATGATCCTTAACAGAATCAACCAACATCTTCTTCTCCTTGATGTCTTTCTTTCTCCACTGCAACTTCTCTTCTTCCTCCGTTGGTTCGGGAACTTTGGTTTCCACAAACTCAGCCAAGTCATTCTCTTCCAAGGTGAGCATGATTCTGAAGCTCCATGATGTGTAGTTGGATGCTCCCTCAAGTCTATCTTCAACCTTAAGATCGTTCACCATCTTGACTAAAATAGAGATAGATGAAGATATGAAAAAGAGAATAGAAAGTATCGCTGCAATAACAGATTTGATCATGATCTTCTTCAAACCCGCTCTGATACCATGTTAGTTTTAAATCAGATTTAACATGCACAAAAATTAATTCAAAAAACAACACAGTACACAACAGATACCCTGGGAAAACCCTCCTCTTGAGGGAGAAAAACCCAGCCAATAATATCTCTTATATTATTGAATCTCAATAAGAAATCTGCTTTACAATAGAGGCCAATAATGAGGCCAAGAGGACACACAGTAAGTTGTTTCTCACACAGCAATAAGACAAAGATGATCTTTAGACTTTTATAACAGATTTACTAATCTGCTCTGCTCCTCTCTTATTCGCACCTTAGACTAGTGGATGAACAATGTGTATTGGATGATTAACAATGAACAAATGACTGAGTATATATACACAAGAGAGGAGAAGAGATGTGTCTCTTCAAGTTGCTAGTCGGCCTAGATAAGAATATAATATATGATAATCAAGGAGTCAGCCATCCATAACAAGAAGTCTTCACATAAGAAATCGCGCCTTAAGAGAATGAGGTCGGCCTCATTCAATTCTTCATTAACTGATGCCTCTTCAAAATTCGTGCCTCTTATAAATTAACAAATGAAGTAAGGAGAAGCTGGAAGAAATACGACTGAAGCTGCATTTAATCATTAACAAAACCTACTATCACATTTTTAATCTCAACTCGAAACTATTCAAACTTGTCCATTTTGGGGACTATCCTTCTTAGGGGAATTTTCTCAAATATATCACAACCAACTCTTAATTTTACATCTGTTGTTTTCTACCCACGTACTATGGAAAACATGAACTTATCCTTCTCATAGCTTTAATGTCCCTCTCATCCCTTTGCAATTGCAGGGTTCCTCAACACATGCTCACAACAATCCTTAGATCCTTTGAGACTCTCTTGACTACTTCGAATACTCTCTAACCTCTTCAACTTCTCCTAGCAAGAACCTTGCTATGATACCTGTTACCTAATTTTCACCTACGGGCTCAACCAGGCAGGACCAAATTATGTTTCAGATGTTCATAAGGGCCAAATGGGACATTTGCATCGAGGGTTGGGTCATGCATCTGATGATATTTCACAAGGGGCTCAGTTTAAAAGCATGCCTTAATCAGTTTGGCACAAAACTTATCAGAGAAGAGAGTCGGCCAGACCCTCTTGTTGTCTTGCCGACTAGCAGTGCCCTCTATTTGTTCAAATGCACCGGTCGTTAGGACATTCGGGTCGCCATGACTCTTTATGTGTCTCTCTGCGTGGGATATCTCGCTGAGGGTAGCTCACAAGGTTGGCGTCGGGGAGGTGTTTGTGTTCACCGTGATGTCTCGGCGACCAAGCACAAGTCTCGGCGAAATGAAATGATCTCGGCAAAAGGTCTCCCCGACTTGCCAGCATCTCACCGAAAGAAATGTTTGAGCTCGGGGAGGTGGTTTGTTTTCGCTAAGAGGTCTCGCTGAAGTGTGGAGGTCTCGGCGACAAGATGAGAGTTCGGCGAAAGGTCTCGCCGACCAGGCAGTGTCTTCCCGACTGGATGAGCTCTCGCCAAAACAAGAAGGCTCGCCACGAGGTCTTCCCAAAAGCGAAATGTCTTGCCGACATGGTGTGGTCTCGGTGAATGGTGATGTCTTTGGGGAGATGTCTCCCCGAGCGAGGATGGTCTCGCCGAAACAAAAGGGACATCGGTAAGATTCCTGCCGTTCGCCATAGCATCTCATTGACAGGATGTCTCGCTGAAGTGAAGTGGCATTGGCGAAGGAAAGAAGTTTGACAAAAGGTTTTGCCGAAAGCCAAGGGTCTTGCTGAACAAGTAGGAGCTCGAGGAGATGTTTCAACGAAATGAAGAGAACTTGGCGAAAGGAGGTGCTATCGACAGGATGTCTTGCCGATGGTTGTTAGTCACGCCAACATGTTTTGTGCCTTAGGTATAACGTAAAGAGCTTGACATGATGTCTCGGCGAATGGGGGAAGTCTCACCGACCCGATTGTCTCGCCAAAACAAGATGGCTTCGCCAAGATGTCTCGCCGACCCGATGGGGTCTTGCCGAAAGAAAGTGAGCTCGGTGAAAGCATGAGGTCCTGCCAAAGGATGAAGGATCTCGGTATAGTGTTTTTCCTCCGGTAGGAGGTCTCACTGACACATGGATGTCCTGCCGACGAAGGAGCACAGCGGTATAACTCACGAAGATCAGTATGACCTCCTACCGACAAAGAGATGCCTTGCCGATAGCGATGACTTTGCCAATAGAAAATGGATATCGATATGACTCTAGCTGATCGCTATGAGGTCTTGCCGACGGTTGTGAGATCTTGCCGATAGTTGCTACAAGGTGTTTTCGCATCTGGGAGACACGATTAGTGTCTCGCCGACATGCAATCCTAATGGAGGATCTCTAACCGCTTGGGAATCTATGTGGAGTGAGTTCAACCAATCAGAGGGAGCCAAAGACGAACCATTGTCCATTTGACTGATTGACCACCCCGACAAAGAAGATCAATGGAACATAAACGATATGGATCTGCTCTATGAATAGAGCAATGAATTAGTTCGATATACAGGTGGTGGCGTCTGTAAGAATCTAGAAAGGAGAAAGCCTCAAGTCCGTGACACCCAGGATCGCTGCTGGCAGAAGAGTCAATCTACATTTATGGTAACACTTAGGGGCATTCAAGGCAGCTCGGCAAGGAGATTCGAAGAGGGACACGAGGACCCAAAGTTAATGTTGCAAAAGATCTTAAGGCTTCCCCTAAGAGAAACTCTTCACCGACATAGATAGCAGGGATACACTTGAATACAACATTAACTTCATTTGAAAAGATCTAAGGGCAGATTTTTCTGTGGACTGATATTTTTGTAAGCCCTAGGGGGTCTACATCTTTTGTATATATGGCATTTTTGCCTCTTTGTAAAACGGTTCAGATTATGCATTCTAAAGAGTTAGTGATTTTTCTCAAATCCTTTCTCAGCTGATGTATGTTTTGTAACTCATCTGGAATTTTGAATATAAAATACAAAGATTACCTTCGAAACCAGTGTTAGTGTTCATGCTACTTTCATTTTCTTCTAGACTATGTGATTTTTTGAACTGTGTTTTCTCAATCTGCATTCGAACTTAAAAGTTGTGAAATTCATCTTTCCTTCTTAAAGTGTATATGCAGATTAAGCCTTTCAAGAATGATGCATAAGTTCACGAAGTTCATGTTGAGCAAATAAAGTAACTATCATTAGTTTTCTAGTGTATGTTCATCTATTTTATTTCATGATTCTTCTCACTTCGGTGTATCACCATAGCGTTAGTTTTATTTTATGCACTCTCTTCGTCCCCTTTTCTTTCAAAGAACAGTAGTTAGGTGATAACACAAAGGAATCCGGCCTTCTCCGGAGGTTGACCTCTGTTTACAAAGAACCACAGCTTTTGAGGTCTTCCCATGTTGCACTGGATTGTCGAATTTTACATTCGACAAGGTGCAAAATCCAAGTGACAACAATTATGGCACGCCCGGTGGGACAATTTCCACATGATATTGTTGGTTTGGTATGCAACCACCAAGTTTCAGACTTTACATAAGTCATTTTGCATACTTGGCGACTCCATAAAGAGGAAGAACTTTAGAATTAGTGTTTTTTACAGTTTATGAGAAGAGTTTAGACAAGGAGCAACTCGTCCCCTTTCGAATATTTGCAGCTGTCACCACCAAGAAGACAAGGCAGAGCAATAGAAAGGTCAAGGATAAAATTTGTTTATTCCAGAAGAGCCAAATCTACTCCATCTCTGAGATCTCATATCGTTGTCCCATCCTCTAATTTTCCTAGAGTGCAAGTAAACCCACCTCCAATGGCTGCTCCCAGAAATCAACCTTTTGTGCCATTCAACGGAGGTAGTCCATTAAATTTTTTACAACACAATGACATCGCAATGGCAGCTCTGAAAAGTTTGCCAATTTTCAGTGGGGGAAGAGCAGACTACCCCGATTGAACATATTCGTGATGTTGCTTCCTTATGTGGTGTTCACCATATCACACAAGAAGATGTGGCTGTAAGATTACTTGCAGCATCATTCAAAGGAAGAGCGTTACAGTGGTTCAGGAATCTTGGTGTAGGTTCAGTTGCCACCTGGGATGAGTTGGGTGACAAGCTGCATAGGCAGTTTCAGGACAGGTCTGATAATTTATCCTTGTTGGAAAAATTAACTACACTTAAGAGGGCTCCTCAGGAGCAAATGAATGATTTCAATTTTAGATTTCAAAGAAACTAGGATAGAATCCCTACAACGGTGAGACCACCTCCAGAATATGCATTTTTGTACTTTTTGAAGGCTTTTAATAGCGATATAGCTGTTATGACATAATCAATGGGGGGTGTTTCTCTACCAGATGCATTTGAAATAGCAATCAGAGCTGAAAACAGCCTAATACAAGCTGGTAAACTTGCTCCTAGGCCACCAATGCCTATCTTTCCAGATATTCATTCGAATATCCCTTTGCAAATACCACCTTTTGCACCTTTGCCACCTGTTCCAGCTGCTGTAACACAAGAAAATGTTGTTTCAAATTCTTCAAATGAGTTACAGAAGATCAAAAGTTTGTTACAGACTTTTGGTAATAAGCTTGTGAGCTTGGAAAAGCAACAATCGTATAACAGGCCTTATCAGCAGTAGAATTCAGGTCAGCAACAGCAATATTAAGGTAATAGGCAAGCTTACCAAGGCAATTACCAGGGCCCAAGACACGGTGTAAATACTAGACCTTTTCAGGCTTATGCTCCAGCACCTGTTAGTGCAGTCAAGGATCTTGTCCCTATTCAAAATAACTTATCAGCAGATTATGAGTGGTGTTACCCTTGCAGCCAACCTCACAATCAAGCCACTTGCTCAAATGGACTCATCAATCAGGCACTTATGGTACAGAATGCCTCAAGTTCACAGCAGAGTGCGTTGAATGATGCATCTCCACAACACCAAGAGCAGCCTACCAATGAAACTACCCTACTTAACTGGAAAGGTGAAGAATTCTGTGGATTGAATGTAGATAATTCTCCAGTTGCAGCTAACACCAGGGCAAAGAAAAGAGCTTTCGAGCTTGATCAAGCAACTGACAAAGGAAAGGCAGCAGCTGCAGAACCATCTAAATCTCAAGCGACTCCTGTTTGGAAAAGAAATCAGCAACTCCCGATCAAGGAGCAGCCACACTTGCAAGCTGATCACGTTGGCATAAAGGTACATTATAAAGTAAACCCAACTGTACCCTATAATATTCTTGATAGTAGGAAAAAGACGAATGTAACGATGTCTATCTTGGATTCATTAGCTATCCCAGGTCAAAAGGATATGTTACATTCGGCTTTGTCATATTTTAAAGTGTCTGATCAATCTGAGTCTCCAGTAGGTCAAGCTAGAACTGTGTTGACAAATAATCCTCAAGAAAATGATAAACAGCCAAGCAAAGAGGCAAGAAAAGAAGTCAAACCACCTCCTTTTTACATGTCTGTAATCATAGGTGATAAGTTAGTTCATAACTGTATGGTAGACAGTGGAGCTAGTAGCTCAGTAATGCCAAAGAAGATTGCTAACAAGCTTGGACTAAAGTATCAGCCTTTAGAGAAAGGAGTGATCCAATTGGATGGTACTTCTGTTAATACATTGGATGTTATTAAAGATTTGAGTCTTACCCTTCATGCTTGTCCAAATTTTTCAGTTCCCCAAGACATATGTGTCATAGATCTCCCACCTTTCTTTTCTTTGTGCCTCTCAAGAGACTTTACAGCCAAGATAGGTGGTTATGTGTTAGCCGATTGGTCACATATGCCGTTTAGAACAAGATATGGAACTAAGGTTACCATTAAATCTGAGAGGTTGGCTAAAGATCATATTGAGTCGTATAACCCAAGTCCCATCAATGTTGTTCCTATTGCTGCAGACACAAATTGTGTCGCTTTTACTGACAGTGAGTTGGTTGCTGCTCAAGAACTTCAAGTAGAAGCTATTCCTGATGTGCTGTTGCATGAATGGGCAGTTGAAAATGTGTTGGACAGTCCTGAAGACCTAATTCAAGATGCTGGTATGGGTAATTATGTGATGCTTGAGCCTGATGCAGAGATTCCAAATCTTGAAAAAGATTCAGATCAGTTGTTGCAATAGCAAAGTGGACTTTGGGAGATGTTCTTTGATGTTTCCAAGAGCAAGAATGGAGCAGGTGGAGGTGCAATGTTGATTTCTCCACAAGGTGATAAGTATTTTTCAGCCTTTCGTTTTGTTTTTTCATGTTCTAACAACAGTGTTGAGTATGAAGGACTCATTCAAGGCCTTGAGTGGGCAAGGAAAACATGAATCAATTGTCTAAAAGTCTATGGAGACAGTGAATTGATAGTTAATCAGGTTAGGGGGCTGAATGTTGCCAAAAATGATGCTTTGAAGTCTTACAGAAACAGAGTATGGAATATAATTGAAGAATTTAATGCCTTCAATCTGATTTCTGTTCCACGAAATCAGAATAAGCATGCTGATAGACTTGCAGCCATTGGGGCACAGTTTGATATTCTAGGTGATATCGAAAGGGGCAAAATACAGCAGTATGTTAAGGTCGTTACCAGGCCATCAATTCCTGATAATAACATTAACTGGCAGGTATTTGAAAGTGATAAACAGATATTGACCTTTCTACTCCAAGAAGATCAATTTTCTGTAGTAAATCAGGAAAAGATTAAACAGCAGTATGATGATCAGGTGATACAGCTGAAGACCAATAAACTTCCCAAAGGGCTGGTTACCTTGGAATCCATATTTAATTCTGATGATCAGCTTAAGAAGAATAAAGTCGGCATCCAAGTGAAAGAAGATCATTATGAGGAAGTAGAAATCTTTAAAGGTAAGCTTCTCAAATTAGGCAAAATCTGTTCAGCTGAAGATAAAAGAGCTTTCATTGTTTTATGCCAAGAATATCATGATGTTTTTGCTTGGAAATACTTTGATTTAAGAGGGTTTGATCCTCACATTGCACAACATACAATTGAGTTAGAGCCTGGTGTCAAGCCTGTTAGACAAAAACAGAGACCGTTGAACCCCAAGCTTGAGCCTTTGATGATCAAAGAGCTAACCAAGTTGGTAGAGGGGGGTCTTGTGTTTCCAATTAAAAACACGTCTTGGGTTTCTAACCTTGTTCCGGTTAGAAAAAAGAGCAGTGAGATAAGATTATGTGTAGATTTTAGAGACCTTAACAGAGCATCTCTGAAAGATCATTATCCCTTGCCATCTATGGAACAAATTCTCCAAGCCGTTGCTGGTTCAGAAAGGTTTTCTCTCTTGGATGGATATTCTGGTTATAACCAGATTATGGTCAAAGAGGAGGACCAGTATAAAACAACATTTACAACAAAATGGGGCACTATGGCTTACAAAAGAATTCCTTTCGGTTTATCCAATGTTGGTGCCACCTTTCAGCGTGCCATGGATATGGCATTCCAGAATTTAATTCAGAAGTTTTTGCTGGTTTATTTAGATGACATAACAGTATATTCAAAAAATGTAGATGAACATTTGTCACATCTCAAGCAAGTTTTTGAAAAATGCAGGGAATATGGAATATCTCTCAATCCGAGAAAGAGCATTTTTGCAGTTCATGAAGGTAAACTGTTAGGCCATATAGTATCAAAAGATGGAGTTACCATTGATCTTGAAAGAGTCAAAGCTATACTTGAACTGCCATTACCCAATCACAAGAAAGGATTGTAGAGCTTTTTAGGGAGAATTAACTTTCTGAGAAGATTCATTCCTGATATTGTGGATTTACTACAGCCCTTGACCGCCATGCTTAAAAAGAATGCAGTTTTCAGTTGGACTGGAGAAGCAAAACACAATTTTGAAGAAATCAAGGAAGCTTTAGCATAAGCTCCAACACTGGTAAATCCAGATTTCTCTAAAGACTTCTTCTTATATGCTTTTGGCAGTGTTGGTTCAATCTCGGCTATGCTGGTACAGAAAAATAGTGATAATTTAGAGCAGCCAATAACTTTCTTTAGTCAAGCACTTGCTGATTAATAAGAGAAATATACATTTGTTGAAAAGCATGTTCTCGCTGTGATCAGAAGCGTAAAGAAGTTTAAGCCTCTAGTTTCAAACAACAAAATTCATATTCTGGTTGCACACTCAAGTGTGAAGGATTTTTTGTTGAACAAAGATCTGAGTGAGAAAAGGGCAGGGTGGATCACAAAAGTAATGGAATTTGATGTTAATATCAACATCACAAACTTAGAATTTTTTGTGCCACCACATTGAGCTGGGCGCATTTTCAAGTTCCTGCAGGAAGTTCAACAGTTTGTATTTTCTCAAGGCCTCCAGCTGAAGTGGGCGCATTTTGATGGTGGTGAAGGATGAACTCCAGACTTAGTCCCTTTTTCATCGTTTTTCGCCAGTATTTCATGCCCTGCTATTTATAGTAGGTTCTCTGAATTTGGACTTCTGAAGCTCGGAATGGCCTGAAATTTTAAACGTAGCATCCTCATGCCTTTATCAACTTGTCGACACTGCCACTCTTAGTCACCGCTATTTATAGCCTGTTTCGGAGTGGCTTACTAAAAATAGTAAGCTCATGTTTCTGATAGCTCCAAAGCTCCGTCGAGTTGAAATTTGGATGAGCTCCTCACCATGTGACCTTACTGCCGACACTGGCGCATGCACTCGATTTACTATTTTTAGCCAGTTCCAAATTGACTTACTATAAATAAGCCCCGTGACCCGAAATTTCACCAGAGATAGCCTGAAGCGGTGATCGATGTGGTACGGTTTTGAAAATTCTGACTTTTTACGCCTATTTTTAGAGCTCCGAAGCTGGAAACCCTAATTCGCTTTGCATGCATACCAAATGAACTCTGTTTGCCTTCGTTTACTGTGCTTCTGCGATCGCTGTGATTCGGCGAGCTCTCGGGAGGCCAGCGGAACCGACGCTAAAATAGCAAAGTTCCCCGAGTGAGAATCACCGTTTGCATGTCACACCATCGCGAAGCTCTCGAAAACCCATCAGGAATCACCCGACATGCAAAAAGAAACCTTCAACATGCAAACCCTAAAAATAGCCTCGGAAGGCTGAATCCTGAAAGTGGTCGCCTCGACTTGCATGTTATCGTCGCGAAGGTCTCGAAAAACCTAGAAGGAATATGCAGACATGCAAAGAAAAACTCTGCATCTGCACCCTGATATTCATGCCGGAAGCCAGACTACTAAAAATAGTAAGTTATCTGTTTTCGCTCAAATTTGGCATGCAAGTAGCCTGACGTGCTCTGAATGCCGTGTAACTGTCGGAAATTCAAAAATGCTGACAATTTGCCCTGAATTTCACACTTACTAAAAATAGTAAGTACCTCAGAATCGGATGAAAATTCGCTGAGAGCCTGCTGGAAGCACACTGACAACAACGTTAAGTTCAATTTTCAATTTACTCACTTTATTTGACCTCGGACTGACCAGGAAAAATGAAACCCTAATTTCAGACTTGGCTAAATTTCACTCGCTCCGAAAAGCAGACAGTAGAAAAGAGAGACGACAACAAAAACAAACCAACACCAAACCAAAAGCAAAGCCAAAAATAGGGGGTCCCCATTTGCAATGGGGCGATGTGTGAAAAACGTCACAACATTAGCCCCAACCCGAATAAATGTTCCTGAACATTTCAAAGACAAAACCCATTCCATACTCAGAACCCTTGGACCATTCTTTCAAATCCTATCAATTGACTGGGGGACATACTTAAAAGGGAAGAGGAATCCTAAATTGGATCGAGGCACCTTATCTTTTGATTACAAGTGTGTGCATATGCGTTTGTTCCGGCTCAAAAGACCGTTGAAGCTCCTAGAATCTGTCGTGGCAAGTTATATAAGTATCTTACTTCAAAAGCATCCTGGACATTGCCTCGCTGCCAGTCAGGCGTCCATAGCCCCGACGAGGTTATCGCTACAATTCTCACGAATATTGCTCCAGCCGGCCGGGCGTCCATAGCCCCGGTGGAGTTACTCGTATGTTCCCAAAACCAATATTTCATGATATTTTCTTTCATTTTTCATTTTCTTTCTTTTTCTTTTCAAATATTTCTTTTAAGCACATTCTCTTTTTTCTTCGTTTGATTTCTCCGTCAATTCCTCAATTGGCTGGCAGGCAATGAAGCCTCCAATGGGTTTGAGAATTGTAGTGGCGCTGAAGCAAGACGTAAAATTTTCACCTGCCAAAACCTTTCCCAAGAAACCAAAATGACTTAGAGCAATTAATCATGTGTGTAAAATATAGCAATCGCGAGACTTGGTGTCAAGACACAATAGATGATTCCCTTCCGAGTCAAGTACAATTCCTAACCAAATGGTGAAACTTGAAAGAACAACCTCAAATTCTAAAGCACTTCCTGAATAATTATCTAAGAAATGGACCAACATTGTTCTGGAGCGTGAAAACAACACAACATCCCCCCTTCACAAATGGGATCCCCTTTATTGAAAGCAAACTAAACTAAGCAACAACTAAACTAAGGAAAGTAAAGCAGACCAAGCTAAGCAAAAACAAAAAGGAAAACCTACTCTAATAGGACAACATTTCGAACGGACAAGACTCGAAAGACAGAAATATATACAACTCCTAACATGATTTCTTAGGATGTGTAGTAACAGCAAAGTAGTAGTCGTAGTACGAAGTTTTGCAAACTTGTCTTTAAACTCAGAAAAATATTCTTTCAAAGGACAAATCTCAAATTCAGGCAAAACTTCAGGAAATATCAACAACTGAGGCAACTCATCCGGACCATGATCAATCCATAAACAAGTCTTCTTCCCTAAATCTCCATAATCAAAATGATATTCTTTGTAATCGACAGTGGGGAAAGATATAACCTGGTGGTCTTCATTTGCTAGCATGAATTCTTGCCTGTCGCCCATTGCTTCATCAGGAGGTCGAAGTTGATGGTGAACCATACCTCCCGCATCCAAAACGTGTGGACGATCCAAACTGGGAGGAGTGGGGCTGGAAATAAATTCAAGAGGGCATTTGGAAACCTGGATCACTTCATGCGCTGACTCCTTTTGGATCTCTAGTAACGGCTCAAGCCCCAACCCGAATTGCTCCTCACTTTCTATCTCTTCATCAAGCAGTGTTTCATTTGTTTCAATTTCATCAAGCAATTCTTCCATGACCGTGTATAATGGATCAAGTGCTGACGCGAAGTGCCCTTCATATTTTTCCTCCATCTTGGTAGCCCATTGATCGTCAAACACATCATCTTGCCCTAAGCTGCTTACCATTTCCTCCATCTCACTCATGCATGATTGAACTTTTTCATCAAGGGGCGTTCTTTCTTGAAGTGTATTGGAATCACTTCCCTCTTCGCCACGTTCTCCTCCATCTCTACTTCGAGCTAAGTCCACTTCTGGCACTTGATGGTCTTCAATAGCTTGCAATCTTGTGCATTCACTCCCTTCCATGTGCTGACAGCCGCCTTGGGTGGTTTCTCTCCCTTGGATATATTCCATTGCTTCTTTGATCCTTGCTCCAATAGCCTCTTGTTCTAACATGATGTAGGAACAATCTTCATCCGCTTGCTCCCTAAGCTCGATCACATCATCCTGTTGTGACTCATTCTCCTTGTTGTTGGGTGATGTTGAGGTACATTCTTCATTTGGTGCTAAAAATGTTTGCGTGGCATAGTCAATCCATCTTTTGTCTTTGAATAATCCATATGGTAGCACTGGTAATCCGAGGCGACTTCTGGCGAAGTTGATGGCTAGTTCACATGTTGTGCAAGTGAACTCTGGATGAGGCGCATTGTGAATTCGACACCAACGAGGGAGCAAAACACCTTTCAAGGGATCATTGCCAAGTTCCAATTGACCTTGGATCCTAAGTATGAATCTTGCGAAAGCCTCATTCACCACTTCTGGACGGCTATAATCATCAGGTTCTACATCCAAAACTCCTGGCTTCGGAACATCCCAAAAGAAATTTTTTTCTTGGAGAACAAGCTCTATCCTTGAGAGGAATGTCAAGCAACTGATTTCTTCGTGCTGGGAGGTCTCATGAATTCGACATCTTCCTGGCAAAGCAAACTTAGACAAATTCTCGGGCCACAGTTGTGCATTCAATCTTTCATGAATTTGAGCAATGTCTGTAAGACTGTCTTGAGAGCAAGAAAAGTGCCCATCCTTCGAGAAATCTCTTTTTTGATTTTCCATTTTTTGATTTTTTTGAATTTTTCAACTTTTCACTTTTTTTGGATTTTTTGACATAAGAGAGATCTAACATATCTCTGATTTCGAACTTCAAAGCTCATACTGGTCCCTTCCAGCCTCTGGAACAATTCGATTCAGCCCTCCTTCTAGCGCCAATTCTGTTGATGGCGTGGAGGAGGGTAAGAGATTCTTTAAGATCGTCTCCACAGATAATAAAATTTGATAGAATCTGGAATTCAACTGCTCGGTTGTTCGCGTTCAGCCCTCCTTCTAGCGCCAATTCTGTTGATGTGTTTTTCGTGACCGCACCAACGCAGAATAAAGTTGCCAACGGCTTCCCTATTCTCTCTTGATCAAAGTATTCCGCACGCTAAGATTGCCAGAAAGTTCGATGCGTTCAACTCCAAGGTTCCTTTAATGCGAATAGGCTCAGTTTGGCTCGATGTGATTTGCTGGTATTTCAAGGGGACTTACAGAATTGTTCGGCAGTGGAGAAAGGGATTCAAATGCTCGAAAGATTTATCTATGAAGTGCGGGTTTCCTATTCTAACCAGAAAGTACTGAATTGAAAAGGGGTGTAGGGCCTAAGAAGTTTATGTTCTATTCTAAATGCAGGATATGTGGAGCTTCGTTTCAATAGACTTCAACCGGATTTCACCTAGCCTCCGTCGGACAGCCTCAGCAAAATCGGTGCAATCTTCAAGGGAAATAGCGAAAGATGTTCAAGTTATGACTTAACATGCATACACCATCACAACGACGCATATAAGCATATAAATCACAACCGAAGTTAAACACAAAAATAATGTCCAGTTGACCACACAAGGCGAACTTATCATCAACAAGCCGCTAGTGGTATGGAGTAAAGCGAAGCTATCTCAATGAAACACCACATATCAAAGTAAGCTACTTGCATGAATTTAAACTACTTGGATACGAAAGGAAGAAGAAACCTTGCTAGCATTTCATGACAAGACGAATTTCATCATCAATGAAAAGATCTATCATCATAAAATGTGTTACACAACAATCTCTTCAAAAGTTTTCAAAGGGAAAACTTTCTCTCTTCTCCAAATTATGCAAAAATGCTCTACAATGCCACACTATCTAATTCTAATGCTAATACTCTCTCAATGTCTACTGTCTACTATCTAATTTTCTACTCTAATGTGTTACAAACGAGGGGGACTCCCCCTTTATATAGCTAGCCAAGTCCCAAAAGACGGCTAGGGTTACAATCAATAGAGTGGCCAGAATCGTGCCACCTCAGCCCTAAATAATATTGCCCTAAAAACCGCCACAGAGGAGAGTGGGGTAATAAATGCGCCATAATGTCCACCATCATCCTTCTAGAAGATTCCGTTTGTAGACGCGTTCACATTGTCCTTGATCTTCCTTCTTAACTTTGTTCTTCAACTTCTTTGTCACTTGAGCTAACACTTAGCCAATTTCTTGCAACTTTTTCTCCTTCGAGATTGAAACTCATCTTCATCGTGCTTCCACTTCAAGTCATCGTGCTCTGGCCTCAACATTTCTCCTGCAAAACAAGCAAGGAGAGAGGTATTAGAATACTTTATGATATGAACTTAACTCACTTACCTGATTTTCATGCTTTGATCTCCAAGCGTTCATCGCCAACTTTGTGTTCAAGTTCATGCCTTAGACAAACTTCATCTTTGAGAAATTCATTTCACCTGCTGGAGCTCTGATAACCTCGATTTTATTCATTTCTGGCTCAAGTAAACTATCTTCACGAAGAATTTGAGCAAATTCACCTAGGCAGTTTCTTTCAAACTCATCGTCTGGAGAATTTCACCTTGAAAACACATTTTCTTCATTTTTGCCTTAGAAAATTTTCAAATTTTCCCTTAGGAAAATTCATCAACCTGGTGTCCATCAAAAATCTTCATCCCAGAATCCTCGACAAGCTGTGGAAGACCTTAAAATTAACTCCTCATCGGCAATCTTCGATACCCAGAAGAAAATTTTCTCCAGAACGCGTCGAATTCATGGGTGCCCAACGAATGGGTTCATTTAATTTTCTTGAATTTTGAACCTTAGAAAATATTCTTTCATCAAATTTATTCTCGTTCTTCGATCTTCTCTGAGAATTTTGCTCTAACTTGGAAAAATTTTATCGACCCTGCGGAGCTAGCATCACTGACTTCATCCCTGGCAACTCTGCTCGTGCTTCAGGAAAATTCTACCACTTCTCCAGACTTAGGCATTTTTCTAAGGGAGAAAATATTTGTGCCTTAGAAAATTTGAATCACTTCGAAAATTTTGCCTTAAGAAATTTTATATCCAACTCAACCACCTTGCCTGTGAGAAAAATATCAACTCCACTTAGAAAATTTTATGAAGGCGCTTAGCATATTTTATTTTTTATAACCACCACTTCACATTTAACTTCACACTTGAAAAATATTTTTGGAGCTCCAATGCCTTAGAGGTATTTACCAACAACTTGTATTTCACCATGCCTAGCATATTAAACCTCTCCTCTTTTACACTTGCCAGAAGACTCCACTTCCAACGCCTTAGAGAAATATTTCACCACCCTACCCTTGGCGCATAGCACACTGAGGAAAGAAAATCACGCCTTAGAATTTATTTCCACCCTTTTGCAATATTTTCTAACACCTATATCACTCATCACCCTCAACGCCTTTGAAAAATTCTCTAACACCTTGTAACTTTTAGGCGCCTAGCACACTCATGAGGGAAAATCACGCCTTAGACACCTTCACCACCTCACACGCCCAGCAAAGTTTTTCCAAGGCCCACCATCTTGGGCGCATTCTACACATGGTGGAGGACAACGTCAAGCCTTTTACCTTGAGTTTACCACGCCTAGGTAACATTTTCATCTTGTTTACCACTTGCATTTACTACTTACAATCCAAACATGGGCGCATTTGAGGCATAGAGGAGGATGGGCGCATTTTGCATGTGCTGGAGGATGAAACTTCTTCCAACGCCTTTGACTCTTTGACCAGCTTCTACACTTGGGCGGATTTGCATTATGAAGTGGATTTTAAAACTTGCCTTTCAACTCATTTGGAATATTCCCTCGTTGCATGCATTCGAACTTTGCATGAGTGTTTTGACTTTTCATGCCCTTACTTGGGCGCATTCAAAGGAGAGAGGAGAATGTTGACGAGCTTGGCTACGCCTTAATCACATTTTTGTCTTGACATGCCCTCATTTGGGCGCATTTCATGTGTGCTGAAGGATAAACGTTTCAACGCCACCTTTGACCACCTTGGACTCCTTGTTTAGCTTGGGCGCATTTCAGCACTTGAAGCGGATGAAATTTATACTTAGAATTTTTTTTATTCTTCTTCATCTTGAGTTGGGCGCATTTTGCCTAGGGGAAAGGATGAAAACTTTGAATTTGCTTTGACCACTCACAACTTGGGCGCATTTTGGCCTGGGAGGTGGATTTTATACTTAGAAATTTTTTGAATGCCTCCAGCTTGCATGTGGGCGCATTTTACCCCTAGAGGTGGACGAAGTCTCAGACTTAGAATTTTTTGTGCCACCACCTTGAGCTGGGCGCATTTTCAAGTTCCTGCAGGAAGTTCAACAGTTTGTATTTTCTCAAGGCCTCCAGCTGAAGTGGGCGCATTTTGATGGTGGTGAAGGATGAACTCCAGACTTAGTCCCTTTTTCATCGTTTTTCGCCAGTATTTCATGCCCTGCTATTTATAGTAGGTTCTCTGAATTTGGACTTCTGAAGCTCGGAATGGCCTGAAATTTTAAACGTAGCATCCTCATGCCTTTATCAACTTGTCGACACTACCACTCTTAGTCACCCTGCTATTTATAGCCTGTTTCTGGAGGTGGCTTACTAAAAATAGTAAGCTCATGTTTCTGATAGCTCCAAAGCTCCGATCGAGTTGAAATTTGGATGAGGCGCTCCTCACCACGTGACCTTACTGCCGACACTGACGCATGCACTCGATTTACTATTTTTAGCCAGTTTCCAAATTGACTTACTATAAATAGTAAGTGCTCCGTTTGACCCGAAATTTCACCAGCAGATAGCCTGAAGAACGCTGATCGCAGTGGTTTACACCGGTTTTCGAAAATTCTGACTTTTTACGCCTATTTTTAGGCTCCGAAGCTGGAAACCCTAATTCGCTTTGCATGCATACCAAATGAACTCTGTTTGCCTTCGTTTCTGTGGCACTGCGATCAACTCGTGATTCTGAACTGCTGGGAGGCGGCTGTCGGGACACACCTGCTAAAAATAGCAAGTTCCTTGCGGGTGGGGAATCCTCGTTTAAAATGTCCCGCACCATCAGCGAAGCTCTCGAAACTTATGTCGGGAATCACGACGTACAAAGAAACCCGACATGCAAACCCTAAAGAAATAGCCTCGGAGAATTTGAATCCACGAAAGTGAATTACGCCTCGACTTACGTATTCACGTCATAAATTTGCTGACAATTTGCCCTGAATTTCACACTTACTAAAAATAGTAAGTACCTCAGAATCGGATGAAAATTCGCTGAGAGCCTGCTGGAAGCACACTGACAACAACGTTAAGTTCAATTTTCAATTTACTCACTTTATTTGACCTCGGACTGACCAGGAAAAATGAAACCCTAATTTCAGACTTGGCTAAATTTCACTCGCTCCGAAAAGCAGACAGTAGAAAAGAGAGACGACAACAAAAACAAACCAACACCAAACCAAAAGCAAAGCCAAAAATAGGGGGTCCGCATTTGCAATGGGGCGATGTGTGAAAAACATCACAACAATACCAAGTTTGACAACCTGTGGATGGGTCCATTTATTGTTAAAGAATGCAAAGAACACAATGCTTACCAACTGGCTACAACCGAAGGTGAGGTGCTTTCTATCCCAGTTAATGGGATACACCTCAAGCCTTGTTTTGAGGTTTAATAAGTTCCTCTATTGTACATATTTGGTTAGGTTTTATGCTTTCAATAAGTGCTTCTGCACTTGAGTTTAAATGTTTTTTCATTCCCTAAGTGTTGTTCCAGCATAGTATATGGTTCTTTTTTAGTTTCTCCTGTTTCGTAGGTTTCAAATGTCCCGATCTGCTCATGAATCTCAAGAGAGTTGCAGCCATGAACAAGGCTGACATTTTAAGTTAACCTTTGAATGATTCCATGCCCAATGGATAGGCCTAGACTACTGGTTTTCATGTTTAGCAGGCAAACATCCAGCAAAGGTCGCCAGAAATGTTACTTGATTTTCACCTACTGGCTCAACCAGGCAGGACCAAATTATGTTTCAGATGTTCATAAGGGCCAAATGGGACATTTGCATCGAGGGTTGGGTCATGCATCTGATGACATTTCACAAGGAGCTCAATTGAAAAGCATGCCTCAATCAGTTTGGCACAAAACTTATTAGAGAAGAGAGTCGGCCAGACCCTCTTGTTGTCTTGCCGACTAGCAGTGCCCTCTATTTGTTCAAATGCACCGGTCGTCAGGACATTCGGGTCGCCATGACTCTTTATGTGTCTCTCCGTGTGGGATGTCTCGCCGAGGGTAGCTCACAAGGTTGGCGTCGGGGAGGTGTTTGTGTTCGCCGTGATGTCTTGGCGACCAAGCACAAGTCTCGGCAAAATGAAATGATCTCGGCAAAAGGTCTCCCCGACTTGCCAGCGTCTCACTGAAAGAAATGTTTGAGCTTGGGGAGGTGGTTTGTTTTCGCTAAGAGGTCTCGCCGAACTGTGGAGGTCTCAGCGACAAGATGAGAGTTCGGCGAAAGGTCTTGCCGACCAGGCAGTGTCTTCCCGACTGGATGGGCTCACGCCAAAACAAGAAGGCTCGCCACGAGGTCTTCCCGAAAGCGAAATGTCTTGCCGACATGGTGTGGTCTCGGCGAATGGTGATGTCTTCGGGGAGATGTCTCCCCGACCGAGGATGGTCTCGCCGAAACAAAAGGGGGCTCGATGTAATGTTTGGCGCTCGGTGTAAGGTCTTGCCGACCGCTGATAGTCTTGCCGAAATAGAAAGGGACATCGGTAAGACTCTTGCCGTTCGCCATAGGGTCTCATCGACAGGATGTCTCGCCGAAGTGAAGCGGCATCGGCGAAGGAAAGAAGTTCGACAAAAGGTTTTGCCGAAAGCTAAGGGTCTTTCCGAACAAGTAGAAGCTCGGGGAGATGTTTCAGCGAAATGAAGAGAGGTTGGCGAAAGGAGGTGCTATCGACAGGATGTCTTGCTGATGGTTGTTAGTCACACCGACATGTTTTGTGCCTTCGGTATAATGTAAAGAGCTCGACATGATGTCTCGGCGAATGGGGGAAGTCTCACCGACCCGATTGTCTCGCCAAAACAAGATGGCTTCGCCAAGATGTCTCGCCGACCCGATG
>VDFB02144843.1:0-30307 GCA_007258455.2 Sequoia sempervirens
TGGATCGTGAGTGTGGATGGATAGAAATATGAAAAGTTGAATGAATGCTAACAAGGCAAGAGAGATGATTGGTGAGGAGCAGCAAGTAGAACACCTAAAAATAGAGCTATGTGAGGTGGAAATGTTTGAGGTAGTGATGCTTAAATAAGTAATGAAATAAATATGGAGGAAAAAATGGGAGTTGTAAGCTTGCTCGTGACCAATTATTAAGCTAAAGAAGAAAATAGGGCAAGGGAACTTGATTCAATAGGAGAAGGGATAGAGAAATAAAATGGGAGGGAGAAGTGTTTCACACCGAGGTAATTAAAGTGCTTGAGTTTTTTGGAATTAGGGCCAAGGATAATATGATCTTCATCTAATTCAACTCTTTTGAATCAAACTCTTGATGCAACACCAACTCCTTATTTATTCATAGGCTCCTTAGTTGAGATATGTCCTTGACCTTTCTCTAGAGGGGCTTTCCCTAGACCTATTTATTCTTTCCTTAAGAGAGAAAGAATTTATCGAAAGATTCATATTTAATCCATGATATGATTAATATTGCACAAATTTTTAATATCATGAATATGATCTATGGGGTTTGAGATAGAGACATCTCTATAGAAATGAGGCACTGCTTTCAATGTTGCTTTAGGAATATGGTACTCATGCTATTGCAATGGACCAATAGAATACCATGGTGGGAATGATAAATTCCTTAGTGGAATATTTAAGTGCACATGAATATTATGATCCACCATGATCTATAAAAGTAAATAATACTTGAGATGAGATCACAAATAAAGTTACCAAATGGAAGATCCATGCTCCTAAGATCTAGTAATTTTTTGGATTTCCACTAGAATCATATATGTAGAATTTAGAACAAAGATCAAGTTGGACTTATGTATAATTTTGTAACATGGGTCCTATCGAGTGTGCCTAAAAATATTGATATTTATGCTCATACTTTCATACACCCCTATATCAACATAGGAAATCTTATAAATGTGAGACTTGACCTACAAGATAACCTCAAATATTTTAGAATGTAGATATTTATATAATTCTTAATAGATTTATTGATTGAAGGGAAAAGAGGAGGATATGTCTTGAAAATGGAACTAAACAACTTAGGAAATTCACCATGAGAGTTATTGACATCAAAGATTTCATAGAGGTCATTTATCTTAAATACATTAACTCCACAATAAAAGGGCATATGATCATACATGGTTCTAGTACTAGAAATGATAAAATTCAAGAAACAAGTTAAGATAACTAACACAAATTAATTGAATAACTAGTAAATAACATTGAATAGAAGAACAAAATAAAAGGCACATCCATAATGTGTGTGTATATTATAGATCTACGTAAGGTTATTTTTTTATATTTTTAAAAAAGTGTTAGTTACATGAGTAGTTGTAAAAATATCAAGGCTTTCAAGTAATTTTACTTTTTGGGAAAATTGGCTCAAAATTTATGCTACATATGCATTTAATGGACACTTCTACTTGGAAAAGTTATGACACATATCTAATTTAGCTAGAATGAATCCAACTAGACCATATGCTTGATCAAAAAATAATTAGAAATTAAAATCTCTTAAATTCACCTATGTTGATAAGTTGGCCTGAAGTATGACACAACTTTGAACTATCACCTCATAATTATCTACATTCATGTTTAAATTATTGTCTCGACATGTTTGATGTTTTAGTGAATTTAAATTATTCTTTATATATTCATCATTTTCTACATCCATGTTTAAATAAGTAATTGTGTCATTAAATAATTCTTTGTTGTTCTTAATATATAAATTTATTCAACATAGCCAATAGTGGCATAGTGTTGGCCCCACGGTTGTCTTTATTATAAGCTTCCAAAAAAGTATAATTTTAATTAAATTAAATTAAATTATTATATTTATTTTTTATTTCTTGGGAATGTAGGTTTTTCACCAAAAATCAAGCTCTTTGTTCTGCACGTGTGGAAAAATAGCATATTATCAAAAAAAATTTAAAAATACGAGTGCACCAGATATTGAAGTCCTTGATCCAACAAAAAAAGAAAAAATTAATTTTGATACATACAAAAAAAATGTCGCGTTATACGGTCTGCCTATGTCTAAATTCTAATTGGTTTGAATTTGAAACTTGATTAAGGAAAAAATATTCAATAAAATACTATGAAACCAATTAGAAGCACTAGATATCATAGTTGCAAATATAAATTTGAAAAAAATAGAATTTTATCCTTTGTGGAAAAAAAATTATGTTATATGGTGAGCATCACTCCTTAAAAATGTTGTTTATTGAAAAAAACTAGTTTTTGAAGGAGATGCAAAAAGAAGTGCAATATGATTTCAAAAAAATTGAAAAAAATATATTTAGAATCTACAGACAAAATGTCACAAATCATTATTTTGCATTGATCATCTTCAAATTCCTCGCGGTTTAGCCGCTATAGGTGCCCAAAAGTGAAGATTTAGTTATAAAAATTATTTCAGTGTCCAATTTGGCCAAAAATTGTAAACAGTATTGTGGGATCACCCAAACTAGAGTTATTTTTCTCATTGAGTGCATTCAAAAACTTACATTGACTTATTTTCATATTTATCTCTTCCATGTTCTCCACATTGGCATTCCCCACTTCAACATTAGTCATTTCAATGCTTGTCTCTTCAATGTTTTCCACATCAATATTCCCCACTTCAACATAATTTGCTTCAATTCTTGTCTCTTCCATTTTCCCCACAGATCAATGTTCCCCACTTCAACATAAGTTGTTTTAATGTTCATCTCTTCAACATTCTCCTCTCTAATGCTCACCTTTTCTACATTCACCATTAAATTAGATGCCTCAAAATTCATCATTGCTTAAATTCTCACTCCCAAATCTTTGTTATTTCACCTCCTCTTAATGTCCCTCCAATTCTTCAAGTGTTAGGACTTTCCTCTTTCTCTTTTCTAGCTAACATTTTTTTATCATCCATAACTACCAAATAATCTTGATAAAACTCTGTCTAAAATACAAATAGATCATTTTTTAATTCTAATATATATACTTAAAAAAAATAGCCCTTTGTTTAAATATACAAAGCTTTCGAAATTCCTTTATTGAAGATTATTACAAAAATAGCGTTGAACATTCCTTACAATACCCACTTCTTGATTTTTTTAAATGGTGCTTGAATATCCCTAAAAATATCCACTTGCTAAATATTATTTAAATTTTAGTTTTTGAATATTCCCTAATATATCCACTAGCTAAAGATTCTTTCCGAAAATGGTGCTTGAATACCCCTTAAAAAAAATTTAGTGTATTCATATTTCTTTAAACATTTCTTAAGCAAATAAGAGAATACAGTATAATTTGCAATGTGATTGCTCTTGGGTATAGTACTATTGTGTAGAATATTATAGTAAAAAAATGTTTGCAATCCATCTTTGAAGTAGATAATTATTTTAAAACATATTTTTAAGACAAATATTCATTATGTTCAAATTCAAAATCAAAATCCCTCCTTTCTTCCTTACACCTCTTGATTTTGGTTTGTTTTAAAGCATAAAATCCAAACCAAAGGTTTGGATCTACAAGTATAATGGTATGCTTCCATCTATTACTGATATTGACTTCAATAATATGAATGATGACTTTATATTAATTTTTTTATAAAATTAATATTTTGAATTGTATTTGAGAATGCCTAATTTTAAATTATCCAATTTTTTCAAAATTTAAATCTAATTTTCTAATTATTTATAAATTTTTAAACATAAAATTATATATTATTTATATTACTTTAACTTAATATTACTAAATCTTTATTAAAAATATTTAATAAAAAACTATTAAAAATATATATTCCAAGCACTAAAATCAATTGTATTTGTCTATAAAATAATTTTTAAAAACACTTTCATTTACTAGTAAAGTTGTCTATATACAAATTTATATGTTTGTTTCCATCAAAATTGAAAAAATGTCACTTTTGTACATCCTTTATTTATGAAAACTAGAAATAAATTACACATTTCATATATATTAATAATCTATCTAGAAGTGCTTTGAATCATCACCTAAGTATAACTAAATTTAATTTTAATGGAAGAAACTACTCTTTTTAGTCATTTTTGGTTTGTATTACCTTGCACTCACCCTACTAAATGTTCTAATTGCATTTAGTATAGTAAAATTACAATGTAAATAAGGAGTTGATAATATTGATGAATGGCTTTCGTTAGAAGTCCTCCTATGCATAGGTGAAAGAATAATGATAACAAACCACTTATGGATTGAAACTAATCTTTTCAATGGATCACTCCAAGAATTCAAGGAGAATGTTTACAAAATTGGCTCTAAATCGCTAGATTTACCTATGTATGTCATGATAAAATTACAAAGATCAAAATGGGAAAAAAATCAAAGTATCATACCAATACTATCAACATTAATATCCATGACAAGGGTAATTACTGTACATGAATATGAAGGAATTACACTAAATAAGGCCATAATCGATACTAGTAAATTGAAAGACAAGAATTAACATTTACATCTATATTGAGAGTTAACACCATTAAAGGGCTCTATATAGATGCATTGTTCTCTCTCGATTGCTATTCAAAAATGTGAAATAATTCCTACAACATTATATGAAAGAAAGAAGAGAATCGCTTACAATTAATCTCTCCATGGTAACTACATAAATGTAGGCTTAAATCCACCTTCTATTCTTGTTAATTCAAATTACTCATATCAATATTCTATTAATCATCATGTTTAATACAACACTCATTGACAACTATTTTATTACATGGTCTATAATTTATAAATAGATATTAAAAAATAAAAAAGTGTTATATATAGCATACAATTGGTTCTCCTTATCAATAATCCATAAATCCATAAATATTGTTAATTTAAAAAACAATATTGTAAATCTAATACACCTACTTTTAAATATTATTATATAAAAATAAAATTTAATATATCTTATAAAAGATTTGCAATCACTAACATATCATTAATGTACATAAAATTTGTTGAGTCTTGGGTTTGCTCTTAAAGGTCTCGGGTTCAACTCTGAGGCATGGTCTCTATCCAATGCGCCTGGTTTGACGGACAGTTTGGTGGATCTCCAAGAAGTAGTCTTGTCTCAGCTCGCCCCATTCCAAAAATGCACCTTTGAATTGATCTCAGGAATTGAAATGCTGAGTTGAGACGGGGGACACCCTGAATTATCAAAAAATGTATAAAAAATAAAATTTGTTGTAAAGATAACCATTAGTGCACCTAAGATGCAAGTGCTTGTGAATCATAAATTGTGGGGCCCAAATCTGAAGTATCTAAAGATATGATGTGGAAAATGCTTTTTGGGTGGGTATTTGCTTTCTATTGTGCAGCAATACCATTAAAGAAACCACTAATACATCATTCATACGAGCAGTGCGGATAAGGACTGCAATAAATTTGAAGCTTCCACACATGCTCAGGCCTCCAAAAGGGAACATCCAATTATTAGGATAGACAAAATGCCTCTTTTTTAAATCCTTGAAGATGTAGTCCAAGCTCTGTGGAATAAATCTACAACTTACATTCCCCATTTGAATGAGGATAAGTAAAATGCACATTGCCCACCATTGGACATGCACACAAGGTCTCACCCTTGAGCTTAATGTCTTCTTTTTCCCCATCTCATAGTAAGCGATGAAGCCTTTATATATATAGAATAGAATAGAAGAATTTTAACGTCCATGAGACCAAAAGAAGGTCTATGGGGCAGCAAGTACACGTCCTTCCATTCTACGTAGACAGTGCAGAAATTAGCCTAATACTAAATAATTAAATCAATGTTTGATACAGCAGTTTAATGCCACTAACTAGTATGTCTGATCATATTAAATAAGTTTGAAAGCCTAATAATGAAGGTGGGCAGGAGAGATTTGAAACTAAATGCAGTCATTTCTACTTTTTCAGTGAGCATCTAAACATATAGTTTAACCCAATTTTTAGGCTTTTTTATTTTCTGGGAGCTATGATCATAAATAGGGGAGAAGTCTAAGTTACCGCCACCTATTGAATTACTGCCACCTCCATGTTCATTTAACACCCCCAAAAAAAATTCACTTTGATCCATTAAAAAAAATTATTTTATTGAATAAATAATTACAAAAACATCAATGGCTATTCATTAAGTGCTAAATTGAATGAGACCCATTGACTTTTGAGTGGATTTGAATGATAAAATAGTTATAATTGATTGAAATTATAGCAGATGGATACTGGGACATTAGGTGGCGACAACCAGACGACACCTCTAGAAGGTGACTTTTTGACCCCTACATGCATATCGAACACTCTCGCGTTCGACCGAATTTCCCACAAGCCAAAACCTTAGTTATAATCACTTAACTCATGAGTGAAAAAAACCCATAATTTTTTTCGATTCGATGTACGGTTTGAATTATACGGTTGCACAAAGTTAGCCCTAGCGGATACTTGGTCTTCTCCCCTAGGGATTTCATCCCTATTATAAATTCTCGACAATTGCATTTATTAGGCTTGGGAAGTATGATCACAAACAAAGAACCTCATCCCCACTATAAATTCTCAACAATTACATCTCAATTGGGTTTGAATTTGATGGCAAGAATAACAATGCAAAAAACTTAACCAACGCAAAATGCCACTATTGACATTAGGCCTTTGAATTATTGGTTTATAAAAGGTTTTTTTAAATAGTATAGTAAGTTGAGTTATTTGATTTTGGAAGAAATTTTAGGGTTATATGCATTTGAGTTGGTGTAATGTCCCCTTTTTCGGCATGATCGTGTTTGATGGTGGTTAGCCTATTACTCAGACTCTCGTAGGCTAATAGGTTGTGTTTAGAGGGTCAGTGGTATTTTTTGGAGGGTTTGGTCGTTATTGTTTTCAGAGCCTAGTGATTGGTTCACAATAGGCGTTAGGAGTGCAGGAGTCGACAACTTCTGACAGCACAGGAATATTTGGTGTTTTGAGTGAGTTATGGATTTTTAAGTGATTTAAATATTAATTGACTTAATATTTAATTATAAAGTCAAATTGACTTTATACTTTTCAAATCACTTAAATATTCTCTAAAAAGTGATTTAATATTTTAATCACTTAAAATATTAAAGGCGCCCAAATATTAAGTCATGACTATTGGAAAAGACTTAATATTATTTTAAAAGATTTTAATGATGGCAAAAAGGGTGTATCTTCTTGGAAATGCGTGCCTTCCTTATATAAGGCATTTTTGGCAATGAGAAACTCACCTTTTGATAATTTTGACTTTTCCTTGTGTTTCTTCCTGTGCATTCTCCTGTGATCAGGGTTTGAACAATTTCCATTGAAGAACGAATTCCTCTTCGATGTTGAGCACTCTTGAGATTGTGAGAGATCAATCGAATCAGTACAGTTGAGAGCTTCATTCAGAGGTTCTACATGATTCAGACAGAGTATTATATAAAGATTTACTATTGATTGCAATAAGAAAGGGGTTTCTTAACTTGTGGCGCCTTCTTCATCAGATCTGTGGCTCTAGCAGATTTACTACTTCTTCTTGGCCGTACAACTTGCATTGGGATTTGTGCCCTTTTAGAGAGGTGTGTGAAGTGTCTTGCTGAAATGCCTTCCTTTTGGTTGCTTTTTGACTTCCATCTTTGGCGTCTATTGTTTTCAAAGACTTGTATCCAATTTCGAAGTAGGAGAACTCAAATCTGGAAGCCAGGCGTCTTTTTATATCAGTTTTCAACATTCTTGGCTGGCGAGCTGGCTTACTGTTTTAAATAAATAATCTGGAACGCTTCTGGTATGTCTATCATTTGCAATCTATTTGTTTCAATTAAATAATGACTTCTACAATTTCGTTTTGAAGAAAATAGTACAAATTTACATTTTATAAGCATTTATGTTGTGTGCCCCTTCTATTTCTCTCTAGAAACTCTTCTCTAAAAAACGTAAAACACAAAAAGATAAATAAAAAGACAGGGGTTTGAGGTTTGAGCCAGCAGGGCTCATCACAGTGGTATCAGAGCTATTGACCTACCATCCTGTTGGGTAGATTGGACTTTGAATCAGCTAGTTAATCATGGTTACTTCAAGTACCTAGAAACAGTGGGACAAGAATATGGAGAAGCTTAAACAAAGTTTGAAAAAGTTGGATGAAAATTAGAAAAGGATGAATGAATTGTTTTCACACCCTACAAACATAGACAAAGCAGCACGGTATATGGCATCCACCTTCAAATCTACATCACAAAACAAAAGTGAGAAACATGAGGCCTCTACAAGTGAAGTATCCAAAAATCTTTACAATGAATTTTTAGCAGCTAGTGACCAGCATACAGGTGATCCTATGGAGAACAAAAAATAGACCTACATTGAGGAAGATGTTGGGCATAGAACACTTCATGATGACAACAAGACTGGAGAAGAGCAAGTGATGTTTGAAGACAAACCAATTGTATTAGAGTAGCCACATGAAGATAAGTTTTCTTGTGATGCTTCATCAACAGAAATGTATAAAGATATGGCTTCTACAACTTCTTTTGAGACATCCTATGAGGTACATAGCAGCAGTACCTTAGATGTTGATGACGACACACATGATGTTGCTGATTATGAGGTGAGTGATGCACATTCATCTTCATGCTATAGTTCATATTTGGATGGAGAACAGGAAGTGATTCAAGAGGGATTTTCCTCTCCATAGTACTATCAGGGATTAGAGTTACACAGTTTTGATCAGCATGGTGTTGATGTTCAGTTTGTGAACAACCTTTTTTTTGAGGTGGATGCTACTATGACTCATGATAATCTGCTATTTGTGTTGGGGGTTGATCACACAGTGGACCCTAATCGTGAGATGTGTAGAGACAGTGATGTTTGGAGTCCTTACAGTGTACCAGGATTTCAGACACAACTCACAGAGAAGTTTACAGGTGTGTACATGGTGTTGAGCGCATACAACTTCACCTTTGATCCATGTGTACATGAGTTGTACCAGGTGCACAATCTTGATATGCACGTGTTGGACATGTTGGATGACAACATATCTCATTCAGATTTGGGGAGCACGTGTTGTCAGCAATTTGACTTGCTTCCTTGTGAATTTCTCTCTCCTGTATCAGATGGTGTTGAAATTGACAGGGTACAACATGATCATCCAGTTGATCAGATATGGGAGTTACAGGAGATAGTTGATGATAGTAGGGACATTTCATGGCTCTATCCTTGGGATCCTGGTGGAGTGGTTGATTCTTTGTTGTTAAGATTGCTTGCAGACAAGCAATTTCAGGGAGGGCGGACTGTAATGTCCCCTTTTTTGGCATGATCGTGTTTGATGGTGGTTAGCCTATTACTCAGACTCTCGTAGGCTAACAGGTTGTGTTTAGAGGGTCAATGGTATTTTTTGGAGGGGTTGGTTGTTCTTGTTTTCAGAGCCTAGTGATTGGTTCACAGTAGGCGTTAGCAATGCAGGGGTCGACAACTTCTGACGGCACATGAATATTTGGTGTTTTGAGTGAGTTATGGGTTTTTAAGTGATTTAAATATTAATTGACTTAATATCTAATTATAAAGTCAAATTGACTTTATACTTTTCAAATCACTTAAATATTCTCTAAAAAGTGATTTAATATTTTAATCACTTAAAATATTAAAGGCGCCCAAATATTAAGTCATGACTATTGAAAAAGACTTAATATTATTTTAAAAGATTTTAATGATGGCAAAAAGGGCGTATCTTCTTGGAAATGCGTGTCTTCCTTATATAAGGCATTTTTGGCAATGAGAAACTCACCTTTTGATAATTTTGACTTTGCCTTGTGTTTCTTCCTACGCATTCTCCTGTGATCAGGGTTTGAACAATTTCCATTGAAGAACGAATTCCTCTTCGATGTTGAGCACTCTTGAGATTGTGAGAGATCAATCGAATCAGTACAGTTGAGAGCTTCATTCAGAGCTTCTACATGATTCAGACAGAGTATTATATAAAGATTTACTGTTGATTGCAATAAGAAAGGGGTTTCTTAGCTTGTGGCACCTTCTTCATCAAATCTGTGGCTCCAGCAGAGTTACTACTTCTTCTTCTTCTTGGCCGAACGACTTGCATTGGGATTTGTGCCCTTTTAGAGAGGCGTGTGAAGTGTCTTGCTGAAACGCCTTCCTTTTGGTTGCTTTTTTACTTCCATCTTTGGCGTCTATTGTTTTCAAAGACTTGTATCCAGTTTCGAAGTAGGAGAACTCAAATTTGGAAGCCAAGCATCCTTTTATATCAGTTTTCAGCATTCTTGGCTGGCAAGCTGGCTTACTGTTTTAAATAAATAATCTGGAACCCTTCTGGTATGTCTATCATTTGCAATCTATTTGTTTCAGTTAAATAATGACTTCTACAATTTCGTTTTGAAGAAAATAGTACAAATTTACATTTTATAAGCATTTATGCTGTGCGCCCCTTCTATTTCTCTCTAGAAACTCTTCTCTAAAAAATGTAGAACACAAAAAGATAAATAAAAAGATAGGGGTTTGAGGTTTGAGCCAGCAGGGCTCATCACAGTTGGAGTAGCATTGTCATGGGTGAACGTTGTTAACATGTAATAAATGTTAGGTAGATTGTTTATGTTTAAGAATTAAAGCGATAGTTTGGCATGGGTGACCTCCCAAGAAGTTTTAGTGCTTCATTTTGTCAAATCTATTTTGAGAAGAAAACAAAATTCAAAGTTAGTCTTCATTAAAATTTGAGGATCAAACTATTAAAGAAAATTGCATCTAGATACCTTGTTCATACAAAAATAGATTGCATAAATTTATGTGCATCAACATTTTAGAACATACTCGATGATCCATCATCATATTGAGGAAAATAAATTAATAAGTGTATTCCAAAATATTGATATGAACAAATTATACAATTAAATTTGAAAAGCACTCCAACTTATAAAAAATATTAGATTGAAGTGTGGAAAGACATAAGATATTTGGACCTTATCAATTTTAATTATTTTTAAAATAAAAACAAAACAAAACAAAATTCATTTGAACACATCAATCGCATTGAATATATAACAAGTATAATATTTTTCTCTAAGATTTATTAAAACCAATGAATATATAATGTTAAAGCATACCTCAAAACTTAAAACTATCCTTACACTCAATCAATTTGATCCTCATTCATAAATACACTTCCATTTTAAACATGTTTATATCTTAGATGCAATTGTTATTGTGATATCCTCCTCTACTTTTAAATTTTAATTTTTTACATTTTTAGGTCGACATTTTTAGAGTATGATTATTATTCTTTGACTTGCATTAAATTTTTTTGAATTGGGATCTATATTGTTGTATCTAAAGACATAGTCTAGGGCCCTAATTTCATATTTGATCATTATTGTATCATCTAATTCAGAAAGGAATCAAAGCATGGTAAATCATGTTGGAGATGGTTGTTGAGCCTCGCAACTCTCAAAACCCACCTGCAACCAAAATGCCTATCACAAAGAGAGAGAGAGAGAGAGAGAGAGAGAACAAATAATGTGTTATGATACCTTGATAATTTATTTGATCTCAAGAAGCATCTAAATATACATATGTATTGAATAGATTAGTAGATTGGATAATTACAATAATGAATAATGAATCCTTATAAAAGGAAAAAACAAAAAACAACCTTAGATGAAACCCTATGTTAGGATTAAATTAGATTATGACAAGTGTCCTCATCCTATGCTGTGATACAAAAAATAGCATGATCTAAAATAGAAAAATATTCCTAAGTTTAGCTTAAGTGTAATAAAATAAAATAGGGAGTTATTTAATTAATTGATTGAGTATTTTTTATATTTTACTCTAACACCCCCCTTAAGTATAACTTAGAGAGTGGTTAAAAACCTAATGATGAATGCAAGAGTGGATGCATGGATGGATGTGTGGATAGGCTCTGACTATGTAAGGCCTAATGAATTACCCATGTACAAACAAATAAATCTCTTAGAACCAAAAAAAATTAGAAACCTCAAGAGAAAAACACTTCTCCTAAAGAGAAATTAAATACATACTAGTGAAAGGAGGACTCAATATGACCCCCGAGGGATGCTTTTGTCACATAAGTATAATGAATGTCCCCCAATAGGAAATATAAGATGAGAATATGAATCCCCCCATAAATAAGTAACTTCTATGCCCATGATGAGATATTGAGGTCTTCAGATCAGATACGCGCGGTTTCGGTTCTCACGTGCCAAAGCATCTCTGCATGAGATTCATCCTTATTCACATATGTCTTCATACCAACCCTCAACGTATACAGCTCCATTCATGGCCTCCTCACCACCATTGTTTCCTTCTCACCCATCTGCAAATACGTGGCCTCCTTACCTTCACCTTCACCCTCACCTTTTCACTATATAAACTGCCCCCCTACCCCTCCCAAACCAGGCTGACACAACACCACTGTTTACGAATTGAGGTATGTAAATCGTAGTTTTAGACCAGTACAAGAAATGCATGTTTAAGATTCTTGACTGACTGTGATGAAATTTGTTGAATGCAGCTGTTGATAGTCATGGCGTTCGGTAAGTTTTCTTTGGCGTGTCTGGTTCTTGTGTTTCTGTGCTTTGAGAGTTCAATCCGGTGCAATGAGATCGAAAACAGGGGAAAAGGTGAAGGAGGGGGAAGGGGAAGAGGTGAAGGAAGGAGAAATCCCTACATTTACAAGAAGGAAGAGCATGAGAGGAGACTGGGGACTGATCGAGGCGAAGTACGCGCGGTTCCCATCTTCAGAGATAGCCGGATTCTGGCAAGAGATCTCCGGCGTTATGAAGTGAATTGCTTCCACATTGAACCCAACTCTTTCATGCTTCCTCACGCCAGCAGCGCAGACCATCTGTTTTTTATCAAGCAAGGTATGCAATCATGATTCAGAACTAGATGATTTCAGATTGGAACAGTTCAGATGTTTGATCCATATTATTTTTGTTTCAAAGTTATAAGTTTTAGAATCCGCTGTTTACAGGAAAAGCAACAGTCGGATTTGTACATGGGCAGAACTCCAGGGAAGAGAAGTTGGAAAAGGGGAGCGTTTACTTCATTCCAGCGGGCGCCGTTTTCTATGTGATTAATACAGAGCAGAGCCAACGCCTTGTCGCCGTTAATCTGCTCTACAGTGAAAACCCTTACCCAAATCGACACCATGAGGTTTGTCTGCATAATGTTTTCAATATAAAAGATTTTGTCACTGTGCCCTTTGTATTGCTGGTATTCATGTTGTTGTGGGGTTTTTATGTTTGGATTTTGATCAGTCCTTTTACATTGGAGGTGGGCAAAACCCACCCTCTGCCTTGGCGGCTTTCAGACCAGAGACTCTTGAAGCTGCCTTCAATGTAAGCATACTTGTACTTTCCATCCATCTGTGTTCTGGACTGCAAGTATTTTTTCGCATGTTGCTTTTGCAATTCCATATATATTATGATTTACCTGATTTTTAAGGTTTTGAAATCAGACTGAAAGAGGACGCATTCAGAGGCTTTTTAGCAAGCAGGAGCAGGGGGCATTTGCCAGCTTCGGCAGAGAACAGAGGGAGAAGCTCATTACGCTTATAGAAGGAGCTCATGTGAAGCGGTGAGGAGGAGGACTACAAGCCATTCAATCTGGAGAAGAAGAAGCCAAGATTTTCCAATGAACACGGACAGCTGATTGAGGGCGATGATGAGGATCTGGTGCAGGGTCCTTTACGGAGACGAGATCGGAATATCTCTTGTAAGAATTGAATCTGTAAGTATATCTGTCTTACTATGATTGTAGTTAGCCACATTTGAATTGAATCTGTAATTATATGTGTCTTAATACGAATATAGTTGCCATTTTTTTTTGTTTCGTACAACTTTGATTTATTACATTTGGATCATAGATTTATTTAGGTGGTTCATCTAAAATTACACTATTTTTTCTTCTTTTCTGAAATGAAAATTCAAATAATGAACTAGTAATTACGGATCTCTTTGTTTCGATATGTCAACTTTCAAAGTTTTAGAGTGTGTTGTTTTAAGTCAAAATTTCAGGCTCTAATTTTTTACTTGTTTAGTGGTTCATTTATAATTGTATTATCTTCTTTTTTGCAGAAGTTTTCATTCATGCGATAGACATTACCATTTGTTTTGACTTGTTTAGTGGTTCATTTATAATTGTATTATCTTCTTCTTTGCAAAAGTTTTCATTCATGCGATAGACATTACCATTTGTTTCGATATGCCAACTTTCAAAGTTTTAGAGTGTTGTTTTAAGTCAAAATTTCAGGCTCTAAGTTTTGACTTGTTTAGTGGTTCATTTATAATTGTATTATCTTCTTCTTTGCAAAAGTTTTCATTCATGCGATAGACATTACCATTTGTTTTGACTTGTTTAGTGGTTTATTTATAATTGTATTATATCGCATTACCATTTGTTTTGACTTGTTTAGTGGTTCATTTATAATTGTATTATCTTCTTCTTTGCAAAAGTTTTCATTCATGCGATAGACATTACCATTTGTTTCGATATGCCAACTTTCAAAGTTTTAGAGTGTTGTTTTAAGTCAAAATTTCAGGCTTTAAACATGCCAACTTTCAAAGTTTTAGAGTGTTGTTTTAAGTAAAAATTTCATGCTTTAAGTTTTGACTTGTTTAGTGGTTCATTTATAATTGTATTATCTTCTTCTTTGCAAAAGTTTTCATTCATGCGATAGACATTACCATTTGTTTTGACTTGTTTAGTGGTTTATTTATAATTGTATTATCTTCTTCTTTGCATAAGTTTTCATTCATGCGATAGACATTACCATTTGTTTTGACTTCTTTAGTGGTTCATTTATAATTGTATTATCTTCATTCATGTGATAGGCATTACCATTTGTTTTGACTTGTTTAGTGGTTCATTTATAATTGTATTATCTTCTTCTTTGCAAAAGTTTTCATTCATGCGATAGACATTACCATTTGTTTCAATATGCCAACTTTCAAAGTTTTAGAGTGTTGTTTTAAGTCAAAATTTTAGGCTCTAAGTTTTGACTTGTTTAGTGGTTCATTTATAATTATATTATCTTCTTCGCAAAAGTTTCCATTCATGCGATAGATATTATCATTTGTTTCGACATGCCAACTATATCCCTCACCTAGTAGAGTTTATCTATTAGTGTGATTTCAGATGAACCATTTAAGCAATCAGAGTTTTTCTATCAGAATCTCCCTATTAGTGTGATCTTAGATTAACCATCTAATCAAGTCAAAGTTTAGAGTGTGTTGCCTAAGTGATTCTAACATGATTTATGACAGAATGGGATGAGTGCACCCTACTTGACGACTCAAAGGACGGAGGTAGGATGCGTTTTAAGAGGCGAAGGTAGAATCGAGATCGTATCGCCTGAGGGAGTGCAGCAGCAGATAAGGAGTGAAGGTGAAGGTGGAGAAGGAGAATGGGAGGGCGAGAGGCCAAGAGAAAGAGGAGAGGGTGAAAGAGGAGAATTCAAGGTATCTTACCAACGAGTAGAGGACAATAATCTGCGTGAAGGGGACTGTTTCGTAATTCCAGCAGGGCATCTGTCGGTTCAGGTATCTTCCCCCAACCAACGCCTTGAAATCCTCTTTTTCGGTATCAACAACAACGAGCGCAACCAAATCAACTTCTTCGCAGGTACTTTGCTCTTACTTCCTGCCCTAAAATTTCTTAACTTTTACCAATAAATCATCCTGTGGAGTTAATGGTTGCCTGAACTAATGTGGATCAGGGAAGAACTCGGTGTTAAGGGAGATAAGAAATGATATTCTGGCGGCCTCGTTCAGGGAAAGAGAAGAAGAAGTGAAAAAGGTGTTCGAATCGCAGAACGAGCAGATGTTTTTGAAAGGTCCGTCGAGTAAAGGGTATGTGGAAGGGTGGAACGTTTTGTAAATACTTCCATCCAGATATGCTTACACTGGTCATGCTCAAGTGTAACTGTAAATAAGGAGATGAAATAAAATTGTGGAATGATCAAAGCAGGAGAATATGTAATGACGTTTTTGTAGAGACGCCTAATATATTATGTCTATATATGATAATTTTAATTTCAGAGTGGTTTGATTTTGACCATTGTTCGTGTCTGGATTTCGATTTATAACAGCAATTTTGGATTTGGATTTAACAGTAAGAAATAAGCAATCTAGAAAATAGTAACAGAAAATCATCCAAAACGATTTTGGGATTATGATTTATTAAAATGTCTGAAATTTTAAATTATGTATTATAAAATTGAATTGTAATTTGAGATTTAATTAAACCAATATGGAGTTTTTATAGGAGCATGTTCTCGATAAAGTGTAGAATACAATCTTCAAACAAAATCAAAACATCTACAAAAGGAAATTAACAATAAATTAAAATAAAAAATAAATTATGTTAGGATTTTGGTTTGTGTATTTTTAAAGTTACACTAGAATGAAAATGAATAATGTTAGGGTTTTGGCTTGTAACGTTAGGGTTTTAGCTTGTAATTTGTAATGTTACATTAGAATGGAAATGAAATATGTTATGGTTTTGACTTATGATTTTTTATGTTATATTGGAATGTCATACTCTTTCCTTTTCAAGGAAGAGTTGATTTTATTAGTTTATATTTATTGTGATCTTACAATAAAAGGAAGAGTTGATTTTATTAGTTTATATTTATTGTGATCTTACAATAAAATAAATTATGCTAGGGTTTTGACTTTGTGCATTTTTAATGTTATACTATAATGGATACGAATTATGTTAAGAGTGTTGGTTTTGAATTTGTGCATTTTTAATGTTATACTATAATGGATATGAATTATGTTAAGAGTGTTGGTTTTTACTTTGTGCATTTTCAATGTTATACTATAATGGATATGAATTATGTTAAGAGTGTTGGCTTGCCCATTTTTAATTGTTTATTGAAATGTCATACTCTACTTTCCAACCAAGAGTAGAGTTGATTTTACTAGTTTATATTTATTGCAATATTTTTAAAGCTTCATGTTTACGACATTTTCTAACTATTTAAATGACCTTGACCTTGTTGAATATGGTGTTTGATAATAAACCTTACACTTAAAAGACCTAGGAAATTTGCCCGTAAGGTGTTTTACAAGATATGTTTATTAAGATAGTTCTTGATGTGGTCCCCTAGTTTCTAAATTTGGTAGTACATGTCATTGCAAGAAAAACATAATAAATAATTCGGTAGTATATGTCATTGCAAGAAAAATTTACTTTAGTAGGATATTTTGTGGGAAGGGTCCACCTTGTTTAAATAATGGGTCACCAAAGTTTGGGTTCCACATGAGATTTGTCATGATGTGTAATTTCCTAAGATGTTCTACAAGGTATGTGTATTAAAATAGTTCTTAATGTGGTTTCATTCATCCCTAAATATGATATTGATTAGAAAATTTTTCTTTAATAGGATATTTTGTAAGAAGGGTCTACTTTGTTTCAATAATGGGTCACCAAGGTTTGGGTCCTGCATGAGATTTGTGATGATGTCAAGTGTAAAAATTTACCAGTTTTTTCATTTTGTTGAATCCATCCTTAAATATGGCTCCTAGTTTGTATATTATTTTTTTCTTTTTTCTTCATGTTCTAAGATTTTGTTGTATTTGACGAGAAAGCTCAATATCTCTATCTAGATAGAGTTTCTTAGTTTAACCTCTTTAACAAAGAGTAACCTCTTTAGGTTTTATTGTTCAAACTAGACATTTTTTTCTCAACTTGACCCTAGAAGAATGTTTGTGTAGAGTTGGTTTCTCTAAGGATTTAAAGTAGGTACTTATCATCTAAATTGGTTAGATTTGATACACAATGTTCTTTATTTGAATTTTCCCAAACACTTTTTATAGGTGTCACTGGGATTATTCTTTGATATCTCCTCATTCTAAGTATAACATTTAACCCTCTTCTAGGTTTTCACCTCTTATAAAAAAGATGAAGGGTTGTTTATAGTGGTGAGTCACAAAAGCTAAGAATCTTGGTAATAACATGGCCCTACATCCAAATGACACTGAAGATTTAAGGGTTCAATTATTGAAATATTAAAATAAAATTTCAAAACATTCACAAATGGGAAAATGTGTTGGCTCCCATTATGGGAAGAAGTCTAGTGAGGTGAAATTTCTCTTGAACACAATTAACTACTTTATTTTAGGGTTCCCAAAAATTTATCATTGCTTGATGTAATTTTTCACTCCTAAATGTGTAGAGAGGTCGCACAACCTCCTAGAATAAATGGAAGATGATGAATGTATACCAAATAAATTCTCCTCTATCCAATCTTCCATCTAAATAGGAACTTTTAATTTAGAGAGTGTTTCTTTAGAATAGTTACATAACTCTAGATGAGTTGAATAATGTGATCTCTCAACACCCATTCATGAATTGTGTCTCTTAGAACATGTTTGATTCATACAAAAATTCCCATATAAGTATTCCATTCATGAGATTTGACAATGATTTCCAAGTCTCTAGATATTCTTTGTATACAAGAGGTTAAAGCTATTAGTTTTTTTCTTTGTCGCATATCATGTTATCCAATCTTCTAGTCATTTCTTTTGTAGCAATAATAAAATGGGTTGTGGTTTCATTGCCACATTTTTCTCTTCTTCATGGCATCAACATAATTGATCAAGGATGTGACCCCATCGACCAACACTATGGTCTATTTTCAATATTAATACTTTATTTGGAGTTATTACTGTATTACCTCAAATAATGTTGTTGAGAGATCTATTATCTAAAGATGGATTGAAATTTCAATGCTTACTACTATTTGGGTTATGTGCAATGATTTTCATATGATTGAGATGTCTTCTGATAAATATGGGCCAATGTATATGCGTTGTATAGTTGTTGAAAGAGATTCATTATACTATATTCAAAATGAATTGAGACTATGATCTCAATCTTGATTGCCATTATCATAATATAATGTGATGCACATGGAGTAAATTTTAAGCTAAATCCAATTGGGTTCTTAAGCAATATGATAGAGTCATGTCATTTTCTTAATCATTCTTCTTTTTTCCAATTGTTACTCTTTTCCTATGGATCCTTTGTAGAATGTTCTTCTTTCAAAAAATAATCTAATATGATTTCATATATGGTGGAAACTTTCCAAACCGAATATCATAGAAAAAATTTCTAAACATGTATCACTCCTCAATGACAAGGTCATGTCAATTCATATTCAATATGTTCAAAATTTGGAACCACGTCCCATGAATGGGATAGGTTGGATAGCCTTGAAAAATTATGTCATCAATCACAATACCCATTTTCTCTGCATTCATGGGCATAATGTTTTCCACCACCTACAAGGTTGCTACTTCAAAGCCCCACAATGTCACACTACCTTAGAAGCTTAGGTTCATGTTGAAATTAAAAAGGTTTAACAATAACAATATTTTTGCATAATCTAACTAAAGAAAAATATGCAAATAAGTATTTAGGATCCACCATACAAAATATAATCAAGATAACACAATATATATCTTAGGAAAACCTTCGTGAGAGAAAAACCCAACCTTTAAAAGTATCCACTCTCAATTTATTATTAATTACAAAACACTTACATATTTTTTAAGAATACTTCAAAAATATCAAGCTCCTCCAATGCATCCTCCATGTGTCCAAGAATAATGGCTAACCATACAAGCATACAACCCATGTCATGCTTCACATATACACTCTTCAAGAGAGATCAATACAAATAAAAATCAATCCAATCACTAAACATATGCTTTCTTTTATAGAATCAAACTCACAAACCACCAAGTGGTATTAGCTAAATCATGTGTTTCAAAATCATGAGAGTACAAAATCATTAACCTAACATTTAATTTTTGATATTATCTTTCATTCTTATTTTTTTTCAATGTGCAAGCCACACATAAAGTATATCTTATGTTACAATACAACTTTATAAGTGGACCCAAATAAACATTTAATGTGGCTAAACACATCTCTTTAAATGCATCACAAATAAACATTTATTTTTTAGAAAATATTTATTTCTTTGTACAAGGTGTACACCAATTTTTTCTTAACATATGCAAGTGTGCTATGTCACTAAAAATATGTTGTAAATTATCACTCTATTTATGGTTCTCAAATCAACACTTACATTTATTGGCTTAAAATTGGAGGCAAGGTCTCTAAGTAATTTTTTCAAGCCTTATGAGCTTGTCATACATCTCAAAAAATTAAGAAAATTAAAGAGAGGTAGCATCTTTGAATTGGGGTTCTAGACATTCTTTAAGACTTTGTTTGACATTATGTGAAAATATTTATTGTTCAATAATATATTCTAGCTCATACCATTGATCTACGACAATGCTTAAATGTGATTCTTTTTCAATTTTCATTCTCAATATGTATATACACACAAAGTAAAAGCTCAAACATGTCTATTCTAGGGATATATACATTCTATGGATGCATTTCATCTAAATTTATTTTTATTATAAAATTTACTAATAGGATCATGATATATGATAATACACGAAAAAATTAAACTACTTCTTGTTATGTTATCTACTTCTATGGAAGCTAAATTTGGATTTTAGGTACATTTGAGCAATATACATAGTTTAGTTTGAAAATTGTAAGGAAATCTTCCTAGTTTATCATTTATTTTCTGACATAGATTAATCCACTTTTCTCTTAGGACTTGACCAATTATTCTATTGTTTATAGTACGATTTATAATTTCTCAAAATTAGAACCGTTTTATCAATTTGTTGCTTTGATAGAGACCGTAGAGGACTTATTTGCGGGAAAAACTTCCCATGCATGTTTTAGAACCTTTCCAAACACTTTCTAAGTTTTGTTCTTCATTTTACCAACTTTCCAAAACATATTGAATTTGAAAATTTTTATAAAGGATGTAAAATTTATGAGTGCTTAAATGTTGTCTTATTTTGCTACAGTCAACATATTGAAAATTGGTAAGCAGTTATATGAAGAATATCTCTCTCATTATCTTAGTACAATAATGGTTGTGTATATTTGTAATGATATTATGTGTAATCTCATAGGTTTTTTTACCTTATTTTGAAAATAGGTTGTTTACAGGCATGTTCAAGATCATGGGGGTCCAAAAAGTGGCAATGAGGGAAAAAATGTGTTTTTACTTTGCTGAAATCGCGTTTGACTTTTTGTATGGGTTAGGTACAATATCCATTTTGGTTTGGTAATACCAAATCAAAAAGGATATTTGTTTATAATGGATACCCATTTTGAAACAGATATCTGTTATAAACATATATTCATTTCCCAAAATTAATTTTCATCAATTTATGCAAACAAAATGGATGAAACAAAATAGATATCCATTTCAAAATAGATGTCCATTTTGAAAATCCCAAAAAGCACACTTCAATAAAATGGGCATAACTTTTGCATTATTGATGGAAATTTTGATTTTTTATAGGCGTTGGAAAGGTGGTTTAGAGCTCTATGCAATGGATAAGATTATTTTGATAGATTGAGAAAAACAAATTAATTGTAATTATTTTAAGTTCCTCCTTAAGTTTAAAATTTTAAATGCTCATAATTCTTGCATACAAAGTCTTTTCTTCATGGTTTTTTTGAAATAATCATCCTAAATGACTTGAAACATTAAAGAAGTAATAAATAATGAAAAACAAATATTTTTTACTAAGGAGAGTAAAAAAATTCATAAATCATAATAGAAGGCCTCCTTGTTGTCTTTGATCCTGTGCACACCTTTACCCAACTTGAACGAGAACATATATATATATATCCCTCTATCTATTTATCTATTCTCCATCTCTCCCCCTCTCCTTCATTTACCCTCTCTACCTATCTCTCCACTTTTCCCTTACTTTGCCTTTATCTATATCTCTCCTCCCTTTCTCCCTCTCTACCTAGCTCTCTCCATTTCTCTTTCCCTCTATCTTTTACTAGTTATATATATCTCTACATATCTCTCCCTCTTTCTATCTATATCTCTTCCTATCTCCCTCTATCTATGTCACTCCATATTTCTATATCTCACTACTTCTCTCTCTCTATGTCTCTCACTCCCTCTCCCTCCCTCTATCTATTTATATAATCTACATTTTCATCAAGTTATCTCCATATCTCTCTCACACTCATATATACACACACACCCTATTTATGCCTCCCTATATCTATCTCTCTTTCTATGTCTCTCTCTCCCTATCTCTATTACTTGTCTCTATCACCTCCTTTCTCTCTCACTCTTTCCCCCTCTATCCATATCTCTCTATCTCTCTCTTTATATCTATCTATATCTCATTATCTCTATCTCTCTCTTATTCATTCTCTCTCTCCCTATCCCTTTCTATCCATATATTTTTATACCTCTATCTCCCTCTATCATTATCTCTCCCTCTTTCCCTCTCCCACTATATATTTATATACATGATCTTTGTCCCTCTTCTTCTCTCTCTACCTCTCAACCTATCTCTCTCCTTTTCTCTACCTCTATCCCTCTATCTACACCCTCTCTATATATTTTCCACTCTCCCTCCCTCTATCTCCCCCCTCTCTATCTCTCCCTCTTTATCTCTCTCCTTTTCTCTACTTCTATATCTTTATCTAGGGTACCTGGAGAGATAGGTAGGGAGTGTGAGAGACCTGAGAGAGAGAGAGAGAGACCCAAGAGGGAGAGAGACTTCAGAGGGAGAGAGACTTTGGAGGGAGAGATATACTTGAGAGGGAGAGAGGGAGCAAGAGATAGAGGGAGGGAGAGGGAGAGAGACTTGAGAGGGAGAGAGGGGGAGAGAGAGAGAGACTTGAGAGGGAGAGAGGGGGAGAGATAGGGAGAGAGAGAGATCTATCTAGTTAGGGTGGGAAGGAGACACTTGAGAGAGAGACCTAAGAGGGTGGTGGAAATTGAGAGAGAGAGAGAGCTGAGAGAGAGAGGGAGAGAGTGAGAGAGAGAGAGGCAGTGGGATATACTTGAGAGGGAGAGAGAGGGAGATGGAGAGTTGTTTGAAAATGTGCCTCAATCTCACAGGCCGAAACCTTTGAGAAAGCATAGTCGCTGTGACATTCTTGTTGTCTGGCCAATTGGTAGTTTACCTTGTGTTTTGCTCATGTCGGGCCAAGACAATTCTTTTGTCTTGTTGAAGGAGCCTATCATTGTGACTTATGGCCTTCGTTGTAACTTCTACCGAGTGGAATGTCTCGGCGACATAAGGGTTTGTTATTGGGCCTCGGGGAGACTCATGGCAACTTAGAGTCTTTGGGATAACAAAAGGATTCGACAGGAAGTCATGGCGACCGGGAGAAGTCTCACCGATAAGAAGGTTCGTGGTGACTTAAACTCTCAGGAAGATCTCTTGGTGACTGAGGAATCTCTCACCGACGGTATACACTCGGGCTAACTCAAGGGTCTCAGTGAGAAGTCTCGGCGATGATAGGAAGTCTTGCCGATATTGACATGACCTTCGGTCTGTCTGGCCGATGAAGAAATCGGTATGACTTGTTCCTATCAGCATGAAGTCTTGGCGACCGGGAGATGTCTCGGCGACAGTGTTAGGGGTCATCAGTGTAACATAAGGTGATCAGTATGAAGTCTCGGCGAAAGACAAAAGTCTTGCCGACTCGGTAAGACATGTTTGCTTAGTGAGAGGTCTTGGCGAACTGTGATGGTCTTGCCAATGGTTGTGTAACTTCAGTGTAACCTATGAAGGCTCGGTGTAACGTCTTGACGAAAGATGAATGTCTTACTGATGGAACTTCGATGTAACTCTTGGTGATTGTTGTTCGGAGATCGGTATAACATGAAGCTCGGTGTGAGGTCTTGACGAAAGACAATATTATTGCCGATGAGAACATTCACATCTTCGTGACTTGAAGACCTCGGTGAAACCTCTTGGAAATAGTTGAATGTATTAACGATAGTGTTGGTAGATGAGTTCAACTGAAGGTCAGTGAGAGGTCTTTCTGATCATGCCAATGAATTGACTCTTGCCGATAGAAGGATTCCGATAGGAATACAATGGGTTTTGGTATGACTTGATGACTTCGATGTGATCTCCTGGTGATAGCATTAGTCTCACCGATGAGCATGCTGAGGTCAAAGCAACTTGTAAGCTCGGCGGAACCTCTTGCTGATGGAGACTACTCTTGGCGACATGTAAATGGGTCTTGTGGCATCAGGGAGACACTTCTTGTGTCTCACCGACATACGACACAAGTTGATCATTGTTAACCGAGTGAAGACTGTCTGATGTGGTGTGATGTGGACCAACCCAAGAAGGCAGAACGTGAACCATTGCAACCATTTCTGTGTGGAAGGAAAAATCTACACCAGAGTGGAAACATCTTCATTACGATGATGATGTTGAGTCGGTGATTGCTTTTCTGACTATTGAGAATGAATACATATATGTATGCATTGGACATTCTGGATGGTGTAAGAGAGAAGGAAGTTGATAAGCCAAGGAGCTGAGGCTGAGAGCCGGAGAGAGAATGATATAGTGAGGACCGAGTGGCTGGCCGAAAGGCTGAAGCCATGAGGTCGAAGCAGAAGAGAGAAGCAGGTTTTGCTGCTGGAATCTCTCCTGACCATGAATGCCATGGTTGATCTCTCATGTTGAGTTTGCTACCAGTTGTTTCCAGAATGAACAAGATGAATCTCTGAAGAGGCTATGAGCCCGAATTTGTATTGTAACCGTTATGTTGCTGAATAATACAATGGCTCGATCTTTAGAGTGTGGGGTTTTTTATTCGAGAGGATTTTCCCCACGAAAATCTTTGTGTTCTAATTTTTGTCTTATCTTTCATCTGTATTGATTCTGTTTCTAGAATCTATCATTGATTGTTGTTGAATTTACATGTGATTCTCTCAGAAGGATTAATGTGGGAAATGAACTGTGTCTATTCCGCATTAGGACATAGTTGTAAGTATTTTTGAAGTAACCTGATCGAAATTAAAGTTACTGAAGACACTACTATTTGGAGTAATTATGAGATGCGCTCCATTGATTTCCTTACAAGTGGTATTAGAGCCTTCTTCTGGTTGTTGGTTCTAGATATTTCTCCTGTGAATATTTCTTAGCTTTATGGGCTGGAGGAAATCTGGAGGAATGGACTGATGTATTGATCCTTTTATGAGTGGAAGCCTTGTGGTATTCTGAGACAACATGCAGCTTGAAGGATGGTCAAGATGGAAAAGGGAGTTGATCATGTTGTGATCTGTGTCTCTTGGTTGGTAGAGGTTTAACCTTGGAGTATGAGGTGGATTTCTTTGCTTTGTGGCTGTGTAGTAGTAAAGCTTTCATATTGGGCGTCTATGTGCCAGGCTCCTGGGTGATATGGAGAAGCCTAGGTTGTTTCTCAGCCATGGAAGAGAGTGCTTATGCTAGGTGGTTGTTCCTAGAGTTGGAAGGCACTGTTTCTTGTTAACCTCGAATGCTTGAAGGCTATGAAGTTAATCATTAGATGATTTGAAAGCTTATGAAATAGCCTTTCTCTCTTTCTTGGATGCATGTACATGGTGGTTTTAGAGTTGGCCTGAAAGGGGCCTGGATTCTCCTGAACTGCTATTTTCTTTCTAAGGATGTTTTGTACTTGCATGGCTTTGTGATTTTGCAAGTTTTACACGGTTAAGAAAAACTTGTAAACATGTGGAGTTGTTGTTAAGCTATTGTCTAGACATTGGCCTTTTTTGGGGTGTTGCTGGATGAGATAGTTGCAGTTCTGCATGCATGCTTGGTGCATGGCTTGAGGAGGTATGATTTCTTCTTTGCATGGGAGTGTTGGTAGGTGATTTGTCACTCAGCATTCTTGTGGTGGTGCTTGAGGGTTCCTTGATTATGGTGCTCATTGTGGATATGATTGGCAAATCAGATTTGGCATAATCTGGTGTTTGAGTCATGTTGTCTACAAGGATATTCTCTTTGAAATCTCAGTGTTGCAGTTTTCAATGTCATGATGGGTTTACATGTTCAATGATTGTGATCTACGAGTTATGCAGTTGATGGATTAGCTACCCATTGGCTGCAGTGAGATAACTTGGATGTGGACTGTCTTTATCCACGAGGATTGATTCATTGTTGGTGCAGACTTGTTAGTTGGCCTTGTCATTGGTCACTTGTGCTTTGATGTATTGTTTTGAGATAAGAGGATGGATACTATAGAGTACCTGAATAGTCAGTTATGGGAACCTGAAGTAGGTGGTCATGATGCTTGGAGAGCTCAGATGTCATGTTTCAATGGGAGCTCTAGCAGTGATTGTGGATTCATCACATGGTGAATGGTCTTCTTTAGTGTTGCAAAAGGGTTCTTTCGCTTTTGCATGGACATTACTTGAAGATTTGCAACATCTTGGAACCATGGAGGACACTTGGAGTCTTTGGCTGAGGTGTTGGTGGTGCTTGACAGGTGATGTTGGTTTTGAGTCGATTTGGTGTATGTCATGGTATACTCTTGTTTGCGCACTGGAGTTTTGGCATTGTGCATTGTACTTGAGAAAATGGAGAAGTCACTTGAAGCATGGGATCTCCTAAGGGGATGTGTAGATCATGGTGTCATGATAAGTTCCTGATTCAGCTGATTGGAGCTTTGACAATGGTCTGGTAATTCTTTTTGTATTAGGTGCTTTGATTATTTGCTTGATACTTCATGATAGTGCAGTAATGTAGTTGAAGTTTAGCATGAGATAATCGATTTCCAGTACTCATGGGTACATGAAGAACAAGGTGAGGCTATTTTTTCCCTTATGAGAGAAGTATTGTTGCTTGTTACTCTTGTTAAATTTTTTCAGCAGAAAGTCTGAGAAGCCTACACCTTGGTTGAACGTGAGTTCAATAAGAGACTTATGAGGAGATTGCTCTTGGATTAGTCATGATGACTTGTATATCTTGAAGGAGTATTCTCGTTCCCACTCTTGGTCTGCTTGGCAGTTTATCTGAAATTTATTTGGCCCTTTATATTTTTCAAATGTGTTTTATTGAGTTCACTTTCATGATATGGATCTTGAATTGTTGTCTAATGGTTCTAGAAGATTCATAGTGAAAGATGTACAGTTTTGTTATATCTCCTTGTTACTAATAAGAATTGGTAGGAGATGTTGTATGGGCTATTTTTCCTGAAATGGAAAATGAATTAGCTTGATCTTCTTTGAGAAGCTTACATCCATGTTGATTACACGATATTAGAAGTTGGTTTGATCTTGGTGATTGAACGAATGGATGTTGTTAAGGTTTGTCTTTTGGGATGTGAAGAAGATCATTCTTGACACAGCTAACTATTAGAAGTGTATGTAGGAGGATGTTCTACAGGAAGATGATGTGCAGAGTTTCTCTCTATGGCCGTGAAGGTTTGTGGTGAGAGAAATGTTTCTTGTAGCAGTTTGTTGCAGGTTGTGCATGTCAGTATGGATTTTTCCTTGGTACTACATGGCTACATTTTCTATGTGTTGTTATTCATAGACTTGCGATGCCTTTTGATCTTTCAAATCTGGATTACTCAAGCAGTGGGAGTTCCTGTATGTGTCTTGTCTTCTTCGACTGGTTGACACTGGAACTTGTATTTGTTGTTAATGGATTGGCAGAAGTTTACTAATGGTGATACCTTCAAGGTATGTGAGATTGGATGGAATAGCACGAGCTGTGGTTGCTAGTTCCAGTCACGTGGATTATCAGTTGGATGGAAGCAGTCAGTCTGATTGTTGTTCTAACTGATGTTTAGTATCTTATTTTTGGAGAATGACTTCACTGTTGTGTTTTGTTTGAAGCTTTAAAGTTGATATTGCTTTTGTACAGCATTTGAGCACAGTGAAGTGGTAGCAGTATTTTGTTGGAGATATCACTGGGATCTTTTTCTTGTGTTCGTTGGAATGGTGCTTATTCACCTTGGTGATGTATCTTTCTTCCACACGTGGAAGATGATAGGATTGTTGTCTGAATGGTGAACATCTTGGATGTTGGAGCATAATTCTTGATGGAGCATGAGAGCATGTTTGAGGTCTATGTGGTTTCCTAGGAGGATGTGGTCTGTTGCATTTCAGTTGCTTTGTTGGACAGTGAGTTGTAGTTGGATGCCTGGCCTTTGTTACAAATTGTCTAATGGACCGTTATTTGTGGAAACATGTTGATCGGGTGTCTTGAGTGTTGCAGGGTTTGAACTGATGGAGCTAGTGTGATCTTAGTTCCTGGTTGTGTTGGAGGTGCCTGTGTGATCTTCATCAAGTGGGAGATTGTTGGAAAATATGCCTCAATCTCACAGGCTGAAACCTTTGAGAAAGCATAGTCGCTGTGACATTCCTGTTGTCTGGCCGACTGGAAATTTACCTTATGTTTTTCTCATGTCACCAAGACAATGCTTTTCTCTTGCCGAAGGAGCCCATTGTTGTGACTTATGGCCTTTGTTGTAACTTCTACTGAGTGAAATGTCTTGGCGACATAAGGGTTTGTTATTGGGCTTCGAGGAGACTCATGGCAACTTAGAGTCTTTGGGATAACAAAAGGATTCGACAGGAAGTCATGGCGACAGGGAGAAGTCTCACCGATAAGCAGGTTCGGGGTGACTTGAACTCTCGGGAAGATCTCTTGGCGACTGAGGAATGTCTCACTGACGGTATACACTCGGGCTAACTCAAGGGTCTTGGTGAGAAGTCTCGGCAATGATAGGAAGTCTTGCTGATATTGACATGACCTTCAGTCTATCTGGTCGATGAAGAAATTGGTATGACTTGCTCCTATCGGCATGAAGTCTTGGCGACCAGGAGATGTCTCGGTGACAGTGTTAGGGGTCATCGGTGTAACATAAGGCGATCAGTATGAAGTCTCGGCGAAAGACAAAAGTCTTGCTGACTCGGTAAGACATGTTTGCTCGGTGAGAGGTCTTGGCAAACTGGGATGGTCTTGCCGATGGTTGTGTAACTTCGGTGTAACATATGAAGGCTCGGTGTAATGTCTTGATGAAAGACGAATGTCTTGCCGATGGAATTTCAGTGTAACTCTTGGCGACTGTTGTTCGAAGATCAGTATAACATGAATCTCGGTGTGAGGTCTCAGCAAAAAATAATAGTCTTGTCGATGAGAACATTCACGTCTACGTGAGTTGAAGACCTCGGTGAAACCTCTTGGTGATAGTTGAATGTCTTAGCGATAGCGTTGGAGGATGAGTTCAACTGAAGGTCGGTGAGAGGTCTCGCCAATCATGCTGATGAAGTGACTCTTGCCAATAGAAGGATGCCGATAGGAATACAATGGGTTTCGGTATGAATTGATGACTTCGATGTGATCTCCTGGCGATAGCATTAGTCTCACCGATGAGCATGCTGAGGTCGAAGCAACTTGTAAGCTCGATGGAACCTCTTGCCGATGGAGATGACTCTTGGCAACAACATGTAAACGGGTCTTGTGGCATCGAGGAGACACTTCTTGTGTCTCACCGACATGTGACACAAGTTGATCATTGTTGACCGAGTGAAGACTATTCGATGTGGTGCGATGTGGACCAACCCAAGAAGGTAGAACGTGAACTATTGCAACCATTTCTGTGTGGAACGAAAAATCTACACCAGAGTGGAAACATCTTCATTACGATGATGATGTTGAGTCGGTGATTGCTTTTCTGACTGTTGAGAACAAAAGCATATATGTATGCATTGGACGTTCTGGATGGTGTAAGAGAGAAGGATGTTGATAAGCTAAGGAGTTGAAGCCGAGAGCTAGAGAGAGAATGATATAGTGAGGACCGAGTGGCTGGCCGAAAGGCCGAAGCCATGAGGTTGAAGCAGAAGAGAGAAGCAGGTTTTGCTGCTGGAATCTCTCTTGACCATGAATGCCATGGTTGATCTCTCATGTTGAGTTTACTACCAGTTGTTTCCAGAATGAACAAGATGAATCTCTGAAGAGGCTATGAGCCCGAATTTGTATTATAATCATTCTATTTTTGAATAATACAATGGCTCGATCTTTAGAGTGTGGGGTTTTTTATCTGAGAGGATTTCCCCACGTGAATCTTTGTGTTCTAATTTCTGTCTTATCTTTCATCTGTATTGATTCTGTTTCTAGAATCTGTCATTGCTTGTTGTTGAATTTACATGTGATTCTCTCAGAAGGATTAATGTGGGAAATGAACTGTGTCTGTTCCGCATTAGGACATAGTTGTAAGTGTTTTTGAAGTAACCTGATCGAAATTAAAGTTACTGAAGACACTATTGTTTGGAGTAATTATGAGATACACTCCATTGATTTCCTTACAAGAGTGAGAGGGAGAGGGAGTGGGAGGGACTAGAGAGAGACAAAGAGAGACAGAGAGAGAT
>VDFB02144843.1:38206-67094 GCA_007258455.2 Sequoia sempervirens
CCAACCCTACCTCTCTCTCCACGTACCCCCTTTATCCTTCCCTCCCTCCCTCATTACCTCTCTCTCCCTCTCCCATCTCTATCTCTCTCTCTCACAACCTCTCTCTCTCTACCTCTCTCACCTTGCCTCTCTCTTTATGCCCTCTCTCTACCTACCTCTCCCTATCTCTCTCTCACACACAACCTCTCTCTACCCACCTCTCCCTATCTTCCTCCTCTCTTTTTCTCCCTGCCTCTATCCCTCCCACCCTACCTCTCTATCTCCCTCCTTCCCTCTTTCTCTTCCTCCCTCTATCACTCCCACCCTAACTCTCCCTCACTCCTTCCCTCATTCCCTCTTTTTCTCTCTCTCTCTCTCTCTCTTCCTCCCACCTTACATCTCCCTCTCTCTCTACCTCCTTCCTTCTCTCTCTCTCCCTCACGCACACACACACACAACCTCTCTCCACGTACCCCTCCCATTATCCTTCCATCCCTCACTCTCTTTATACCTACCTCCCACACCCTCTATCCTTCCTACCCTACCCCTCCCCATCTCCCTCACACACACACACAACCTCTCTCCACCTACCCCTCTCTCCCTTCTTCTCTCCCTCCCTCCCTGCTTCCATCTTTCGTACTCTCTCTATACCCACCTCTCCTATTATACCTCTCTCTATCCCCCTCCTTCCCTCTTTCTCTCCCTCCCTCTATCCCTCCCACCCTACCTCTCCCTATCTCCCTCCTTCCTCCCTCCCTCTCCATATCTCCCTCCTTAGCCCTCTCTCTCCCTCCCACCTTACCCCTCCCTCTCTCCCTACCTCCATCTCTCTATGTAGATTATTTTTTAATAATAATACAATATATAATATATATTAAATTATATTAATACTAATGTAATATATAATATATAGTATACAATATAATATATAATATTTATATAACATAATAATAATAGTAAATATCCATTTTGTTAAGATAATGTATATTATATTATAATCTATACGTATTATATATTTGATTTCTATAAATTCATTTTTAGTTGGATATAACATATATTCGCTTTGTAAAGATTTTTTTCACATAAGAATAGAAGCTTTGCAAAATAGATATCTATTTTTCTTAACAAAATGGATATTTACTATACAAAATTAATATCCATTTTGTTTGAGTGGAAAAAATGGCCAAAATTCCATTTTGGGTGTTCAAATAGTCCCCACATGCTCTCTATTGTCAAGAATGTTGTGATTCTTGTCTATTTCAAATAAAATTTCACTTTTTGAGCACTCTTTTACACAAAAGTTTATCCTATCAATCATCAAGGTAATTGTTTGAGTTGGGATAATGGGAAGCAGTAGTCATTGTAAAGTGAAAAGGAAGAGGAAATTTTAAGTGGAGGAAATTAAAGCAAGTAGGGAGAAAGATAGATCAAAGTTGGATAAAAGAACTTTTCATTTTTGGACACACAATGTTAGTATATTTCCTTTCCACTTATGCCAAGAAAAAGTTCATCAACAAGCATGTTAACATCTCTCCCACTTATGAGAATGTTTTAGTGAAAGAGAATACAACAGTGGACAATCACGACAATCAAATTTGGTCTTCTCCCAATATCTCTCCTATTTGTGAAGAAGATATTTTGGTTTTAGAAGGTCCAATCAATGCGAGTTACGAGAATCCTATTTTTTTCTCTTCCCCTACCTCTCCCACTTGGTAAGACATTGTTGGATACAAGGATGAGACTATTGACACATCCCCTAATATCACTTTTCCTATTTCTCCTATTTGTGAGAATGATTTGATACAAGAGAATGCCATTATTGGTAAGTAAGGAAATCCAACCATTGATCTGACTCCCCTACTTGTGGCGAATTTATTTTAGAAGATATATCCATTGAATTCCATGAACATCTAGTTTTTTTCTCTCCTAAAACTCTCCTACTAGGGAAGATATCATGGTGCAAGAAAATAACAACATTGACAATAGTAATGTGGATTCATTAGATGAAGATGATGAGGTAACACTAGACTCTCCTTTGCTAAAATATCATCAAAATAAGGATAAATATTTTGAGGTTATGAACATTAGATATCCATTGAGTCCTCCTACAAGTCTTCTAATTATTATACCTCCTAAATCATCTCCTAATCCACTTCTTACCCTCTACCTAACCTCACACCAACACCAAGTTCAAACAAACCCGTGCTTATCCTAAGACCACTTCAACACAACGTTTTGCAGCAACTGAGTTATAATACCGTTCCTCACACATATAATACAAGTAACAAAAGGAAACCACAAACAACTCCAACATCCCTTCCATTACCTCAACCATATCTCCCACTTGCACCTAATATCTTGCAGCGTAGTGGAAAGAAGTGTGATTTTTTAGAACAACTCAAAAACACTCCTGCCAAGATTTCTTTATGGGGCCTTATTCAAGCCTCACCTACTTATAATAGCATGCTTCAAATTACTTTGCAACAAGTTGTGATTCATCCTAGTGCAAACCCAAATGATATAGCAGCCCTAATTCAAGGAATGAATGCAGACATTGTTTTCCACCAAAGTGAGTTACCTCCTTTGGAAGTACAAAAAGAAAATGAAGCCTTTATGATAATTGCTATTTATAATAGGACTGGGATAAAGCGAACATGTTTTGAAAATGGCTTGGCCCTTAACGTGTGTAGTATAAACCTTTTGGATAGGATTGGAGTAAACAAAAGCCAAATACAACTAGACTCTTTATCTATCCATGGATTTGATAATGTAGGAAAACAACTGCTTGGTGTGATCACATTACCTATTATAGTTGGAAAGGCCACATTGCAAACTCCTGACCATGCTATGCCTCAAGATCTTTCATATAATCTTATTTTGGGAAGACCATGGATTTATGAGATGCATGCAATGCCTTCAACTCTTCATCATATAATGAAGTATATTTATAACAATAAGGCTTATACGATAAAAGTTGATCCTAAGCCTTACAATTGTTTACAAATTGAAAAAGGAAAGACAAATCCTCTTGCAACATTGACACAAACTACGCAAATAGAACCCATGCAAGAGGAAAGAAAAGAGATCAATACTAAACAAGTCACAAAGTTATTAGAAGATGATTGGGGATCATTAGATTTCACACTTAAATTTGATGGGAAAACCAAGATTATACAATTAAAGTCAAAAAAGGAGAAAGAAAATGCCATAGTATCAGCACAAGATAAAATTATTTGTGTCCCTATAGATCCTAACACACAAGAAACAACTAGTGGTCTTGGTTATTGTCCTGTAAAAGAAATAAAAGCATTAAACAAGCCTTCACTCAGTATCAACACTCTTACAAAAGATTCTTCTAAGACAACTTTAACCTTGGTGCATCCTGAACTAATTGATACTACATGTGGGAATATATCATTGGATATGCATCAAATTGATACTTTTCCTACTCAATAATATTAGCTGATACTCCTATTGTAGTATCATAGCATATTCACTACCATGCATGAGGGTATAAATTTGGCTTTATGCAATCATATTTCCTTTTCGCAAGGAGCAGCATATCATCATCCATTATTGGCTCACCTTTTACCCTTGGGGGGAAAGGGGTTAGGTAGCTTTGTTCTGGTATGACACTTCTCATTGTCTCTTTCAGCTAGTTGACCACCTTCTATATATATAAGAGCGAGCTTGGGATGCGAAAAACATGCCTTAAGTTGGCTCGCATGTGACATAGTTTTTTTCTATGTTATCTTTAGCATTTCATTTTGGGGGCAGCCCTTTTTTCATGACGTAGCTTCATTTGGAAACATATGCTTAACATAGGGCTTTCCAGATAAGCTCTCATGTCTTCCTTATTGTTTAGCATTTATCATTTTCTACTTTAAAGTAATTTCACACAACATGGTGTTAGCAATTTATTTAAAGTGGGGGCATACATTGGCATTATCATTTTGAAATTCTTGAATATATCTTATGTTTTCCTCTCTTGGAGATATTAGGCACGGTGTTCCCTAAGAGGAGACATTGCATGAACTAAGAAAAACTCCTTGGAACATGTCTTATCCTATTTGCATTTTGTTCATAAGTATTTAGCATAATGTAGATTGCTAGCCTTATGAAGCTTGAAGTTACAACCCCTTTTCATGGCCATCAAGCATAACACACCTTGCTTGCCTATGGAGCCTTGTTTTTTTAGAAGTGTTTAGCATAATGCATCTTGCTAAGTCTTATGAAGCTTGAAGTTCATAAGTGTTGTGCCTTATTAAATTTATCAAAGGTATAACTTTAGTATGGTTATGGGAGCCTAATAAGATTCTCTCATTTTCCACTTTTTGGGGCTCACCTAGTGGACAACAGATTTCACTAGCCCTTGTGAGCATGCATTGTTGTTTGCATAGTGGAAAATGAGTTCCACCTGTAAACATTTTTGGACAAGCAACTGAGGCTTGATCCACATCGAGTTGGACAAACAGTCGAGGCAAGTGATCCTCCCCTTTTTCTTTTTCTTTTTCTTTTTCTTTCTTTTAGTCTTTGACATTGTATGTTTGTGTATCTTGTCTTGTTGTTGCATATCATACATCTTGTGTGTGTCTCTTTGTGCTTATGTTGGTTTTACATGGGATCTTGGATCTTGGGGGCTTGGCCACCTCCTTGACCTTTGTCATCCTATCTCGTCGACATTGGTACACTTGGACCCCTCTTGACACATATTTGTCTACTTTAGTGTGAGTTTGATGCAAGGTCATCCTCTCACTAAAGTGGGCGCTAAATATAGTGTAGAAAAATATATCCTTTTACATTTTCACACTTTTTTTGGGCCCTCCTAATTAAATTAGACTTGATAATGCCTTAATGTAGTGTTGAAAAATATACTCCTTTACATTTTCACACTTTTTTTGGCCCTTTTAATTAAAATGGACGTAATAATGCCTTAATGCAGTGTTGAAAAATGTACTCCTTTACATTTTCACACTTTGTTTGGTCCCTCTTAATTAAATTGGACTTAATAATGCCTTAATAATCCATATTTTACATCTGCAAGTCTAATAAATTACATTTTTCGAAGGGAACCTAACAACAATTAATGCCAATACATGATTAAACACCTTGAGCAATGTTTGTTCTAGGAATAGGGACCTGGGACCCATATTCCCAGGGGTGAATGGGTCCTCCCTAAGCTTTGGAAAACATTTTTAAAACATGTTTTGGTAGTATTTTTATCATCCCAAATTCAAATTTCAAATGTTGGCTTGTAATGTTTAATTTTTGAGAAATTAAGGATAAATGTCTATAAATAAAAAAATATTTTATCAAATCAACTAGAGATTTTCAAGAGATCAATTACAAGAGCCAAGATTATTGTCAAAGGTGTTCAAGAGCAGATTTCTTCATCATTTGTTGCAGCATTCAAGATCTCAAGCATCATTTCAAAGTTATGTTCATTCATGCATGTTTTTGGAGCTAACATTTTGATGTAGGTTTCAAGATCTAAATCAAGCATTCAATTCAAAGGTTCAAATCAAGATTCAAACTTAAGATCCACATCCATTGAATCCATTTCATTAAATATTTTTCTTTCCAAGGTTTATTCAAGGGTTTGTTGAATGCAACATTGTATTGTTCATTCATCATTCCTTTCATACTTTCTTTATTTCATTTCAAGGTTTAATTACCAAAATGGGGTTTGACCAAGGCAAACCCCCATTCACCAAAAACAAACAATTTTACCTCTTGTGTTTGTCTTGTAAATTCTAGGTTGAAGAAAAGTTGAAGATCTCAAAGTTGCAAGAAGTTGCATTTGTTGTCACCTTTGTTGTCAAGACATGGAAACTCAAATCCCAAATTTATTTTCAACTATCTAACAGTGAAACCTAAAGAATCTGGAAATGCAAGCATAGGAGCAGAGGACCTAGAAATTAATTTTTGGAAATCCCTACAAAAGCCCATTCGCCTATAGATGAATGAGTCCCAAGACAACTTCCAAAAATAACATTTTGTAACAGATGCACAACATTTTCCCCTTTCAGATCTGCTAGAGGTTTGTTGTTTATATTAGTTTTATGTTTTATCTACTAGATCCAACCTTTACATGTCATGAATGAGTGCATTTGGTATTTTTAATCTTTCTCCCAAAACCCATGTTCAATCATTTTTATCACTGTTTCTGACAAAAGGACACCTTGTAGCATTTTTTATGACATGTTTTGTAATGATTTGGACATAACAAAATTGAAGGGAAATTGTGGATTCTCTTAATTTTATGCTTAATCTACAAATCCAAGTGTTAGCTTGTATTTTTGAGTTGATTTACTATTTTTAGTTTGTCTCCCAAGAGTGCATTTTAGTTATATTTATCATGTCCACACACAAAGGAAATTGTCAAATCTCCATAGAATTGACTCACCTAAGGGCTGAAAGATAATTCTATCTTAGAGGATCTCATTTCTTGAATGAAAGAGAAAATAGGCAGGTTCATTACACCCCATTTTTCCCTTTCTATTTATCATAAGTTTGGTGAAATATTCCAAATTTAGTATAAAACCCTATGTGTTTTGAACCCCAACTTATATTTTTCTATGTTTCATTCTCCTTTTGGTTTTATGGAGGAGATCATACTTATCATAGCTTAGTATTTGGAGGTGTGTGTAGAAGGACATGCTACAGGTTTTGATTTGTGTGTTCTCTCTTTGGTCTTGTCCTACTCCTTAGATGTTTGTATTCACATAACATTGGATTTGAAATCTTGTGTGGAGCTATGGTTATCACTATGTTGTGGTCATGTGTTGTTCATTGTTCTTTGGTGATGACATGGGTGTTCCTTTATCTCTTTCTTTTGATAGGTGTGGAGAATTTGGCAGAGCTATGGAGACTTGTGGTGAGAGTTGGATTGCAGCATATTGGTTTGCATGATCTGCATATATTTTTGGATGTTCCTTGGTACTATATGATATTGGTTACACTTCTATGTGATGCTATTGGTAGATCTTTGTATTTCTTGATTATTTTTAGATTTGGCATTATCTATGCAGTGGGAGTTCCTATTTGTGTATGTTCATTTTATGACATTTTTTGCACTTGGAGATTGTGATTGCGTGTTATGGGTTGTATATGTTGATAGCGTGTGGTTCACTTGTTATGATTTATATACCTTTGAGGTATGGATATTTGGATGTGTTAGCATTTTTTGTGGGTGCTATTTTCAGATATGGTGATTATATCTTGACAGCTATTGATGCATACTTGTTACCTTTGGATTGAGTGTTTGCATATTGAGATATCGATTGGAGATAAGACTTATGCTTCTTTGTGACAGATAGTGTTGCATCTCTTTGGATGGTTTCTTGTCTTTGTGCATTGGCATGATGGAGAATGAGACAATTCATGCTTGAGATGGTGGTCGCCTTGATTCTTGTTGTCGGTATCTTGATGGAGTGCACATGTGGCGCACTTTGATTCTTTGATGGTATATGTGGCTATAGGGATTGTTCCCTTGTTCATGTATGATTTTACTTGTTTACCCCTTATGAAATATATACAAGTGAGAGAATGTTGGGAAAAGGTGTGTTTTCCACCTTGCAGAATGTTATAATGTAATGTTTATTTATTTATTGTGGTGCACCTAGGAAATCTAGGGATGTGTGCATCAGATGGGTTAACATTCTTGGGGACACTTTGTGTGTTATTTGTAATATTGGATTAAATATTTAATGTGAGGTTGCACATGGGAAAAATATTTAATGTTGGAAAAACTTAGTACCAAGAATTAAATGTGGGGGTTAATGGTTTTGTAAGCTCATGTTATTAGTCACATGGTTTTATTTAATACCACTTGGTGGTTTTGTGTGACCTTGTTTCTATAAAATCAAACACATTTGTAGTTGTCTAAGGTTGGCTTGTTGGCTAAGGGTTGAGTCAATATCTTGTTGGAACTTTTGAGGTTTAAATCATGGCATGGGATGTGTGGTTGCATGCTTTTTCACATGGAGTACTTGTAGAGGGCTTGATGTTTCAAAGTTATTCATGGAGGACTTTGAAGATGTATTGTAATGTTAATTGTTGAATAATACATGAGTTATGGATGCTTTTGGAAGTTCGGTTTTGCCCTCTTGAGGTTTTTCCTAGGGTATATTTTGCGTCATCTTTTGATGGCATGTTGTCTATTCTTTTGCATATGGATTTTGAATACTTGTTTGCATAGATTTCTCTATTTGGGTTATGTGGAAATTATCTTGGGTGGATGCATATTTTCTTTCATAATTTAAGCTTACTTGTGTAATGAATAATATTATGTGCACACCATGTCTTACAATTTATCAACATTGGGCATCGTATGAGAAAACATGAGAGCTTGTTTAGTAGGATCATACATAGATTGTAAACACATATGCATAGGATTCCTTTCTTCTCTTTATTTCCAAATATACATCTTATCTTGATATTCCAATTTTATGGCTATCATTTGCTAGTATAGATCTGATGGGGATTGGAGGAAACCATCTACAAATGAAGATTCGTGAGGGAGAGCATAGGAAAAGATGACTTTTCAAGTGGGGTCTAGCACAATATCAAGGGGAAATTATGAATGGATCATGAGTGCAGATGGATAGAAATATGGCAAGTTGAATGAATGCTAACAAGTCAAGAGAGATGATTGGTGAGGAGTAGCAAGTAAAACACCTACAAATAGAGCTATGTGAGGTGGAAATTTTTGAGGTAGTGATGCTTGAATAAGTAATGAAATAAATATGGAGGAAAAAATGGGAGTTATAAGCTTGCTCGTGACCAATTATTAAGCTAAAGAAGAAAACAGGGCTAATTCCATCGGAGAAGGGATAGAGAAATAAAATGGGAGGGAGAAGTGTTTCACACCGAGGTAATTAAAGTGCTTGAGTTTTTTGGAATTAGGGCCAAGGATAATATGATCTTCATCTAATTCAACTCTTTTGAATCAAACTCTTGATGCAACACCAACTCCTTATTTATTCATAGGCTCCTTAGCTGAGATATGTCCTTGACCTTTCTCTAGAGGGGCTTTCCCTAGACCTATTTATTCTTTCCTTAAGAGAGAAAGAATTTATCCAAAGAGTCACATCTAATCCATGATATGATTAATGTTGCACAAATTTGTAATATCATGAATATGATCTATGGGGTTTGAGATAGAGCCATCTCTATAGAAATGAGGCAATGCTTTCAATGTTGCTTTAGGAATATGGTACTCGTGCTATTGCAATGGACCAATAGAATACCATGGTGGGAATGGTAAATTCCTTGGTGGAATATTTAAGTGCACATGAATATTATGATCCACCATGATCTATAAAAGTAAATAATACTTGAGATGAGATCACAAATAAAGTTCCCAAATGGAAGATCCATGCTCGTAAGATCTAGTACTTTTGTGGATTTCCACTAGAATCATATATGTAGAATTTAGAACAAAGATCAAGTTGGACTTATGTATAATTTTGTAACTTGGGTCCTATCGAGTGTGCCAAAAAATATTGATATTTATGCTCATACTTTCATACACCCCTATATAAACATAGGAAATCTTATAAATGTGAGACTTGACCTACAAGATAACCTCAAATATTTTAGAATGTAGATATTTATATAATTCTTAATAGATTTATTGATTGAAGGGAAAAGAGGAGGATATGTCTTGAAAATGGAACTAAACAACTTAGGAAATTCACCATGAGAGTTATTGACATCAAATATTTCATAGAGGTCATTTATCTTAAATACATTAACTCCACAGTAAAAGGGCATATGATCATACATGGTTCTAGTACTAGAAATGATAAAATTCAAGAAACAAGTTAAGATAACTAACACAAATTAATTGAATAACTAGTAAATAACATTGAATAGAAGAATAGAATAAAAGGCACATCCATAATGTGTGTGCATATTATAGATCTACGTAAGGTTATTTTTTATATTTTTAAAAAAGTGTTAGTTACATGAGTAGGAGTTGTAAAAATATCAAGGTTTTCAAGTAATTTTACTTTTTGGGAAAATTGGCTCAAAATTTATGCTACATATGCATTTAGTGGACACTTCTACTTGGAAAAGTTATGACACATATCTAATTTAGCTAGAAGGAATCCAACTAGACCATATGCTTGATCAAAAATTAATTAGAAATTAGAAATTCTTAAATTCACCTATGTTGATAAGTTGGCCTAAAGTATGACACAACTTTGAACTATCACCTCATAATTGTCTACATTCATGTTTAAATTATTGTCTAGATATGTTTGATGTTTTAGTGAATTTAAATTATTCTTTATATATTCATCATTTTCTACATCCATGTTTAAATAATTAATTGTGTCATTAAATAATTCTTTGTTGTTCTTAATATATAATTTTATTCAACATAGCCAATAGTGGCATAGTGTTGGCCCCATGGTTGTCCTTATTATAAGCTTCCAAAAAAGTATAATTTTAATTAAATTAAATTAAATTATTATATTTATTTTTTATTTCTTGTGGAATGTAGGTTTTTCACCAAAAATCAAGCTCTTTGTTCTACACGTGGAAAAATAGCATATTATAAAAAAAAATAAAAAATATGAGTGCACTAGATATTGAAGTCTTTGATCCAACAAAAAAAGAAAAATTGAATTTTGATACATACAAAAAAAGTGTCGCGTTATACGGTCTGCCTATGTCTGAATTGTAATTGGTTTGAATTTGAAACTTGATTAAGGAAAAAATATTCAATAAAATACTATGAAACCAATTGGAAGCACTAGATATCATAGTTGCAAATCTAAATTTGAAAAAAATAGAATTTTATCCTTCATGGAAAAAAAATTGTGTTATATGGTGAGCATCACTCCTTAAAAATGTTGTTTATTGAAAAAAACTAGTTTTTGAAGGAGATGCAAAAAGAAGTGCAATATGATTTCAAAAAAATTGAAAAAAATATATTTAGAATCTACAGACAAAATGTCACAAATCATTATTTTGCATCATCTTCAAATTCCTCACGGTTTAGCCGCTATAGGTGCCCAAAAGTGAAGATTTAGTTATAAAAATTATTTCAGTGTCCAATTTGGCCAAAAATTGTAAACCAGTATTGTGGGATCACCCAAACTAGAGTTATTTTTCTCATTGAGTGCATTCAAAAACTTACATTGACTTATTTTCATATTTATCTCTTCCATGTTCTCCACATTGGCATTCCCCACTTCAACATTAGTCATTTCAATGCTTGTCTCTTCCATGTTTTCCACATCAATATTCCCCACTTCAACATAAGTTGCTTCAATTCTTGTCTCTTCCATTTTCTCCACAGATCAATGTTCCCCACTTCAACATAAGTTGTTTTAATGTTCATCTCTTCAACATTCTCCTCTCTAATGCTCACCTTTTCCACATTCACCATTAAATTAGATGCTTCAAAATTCATCATTGCTTGAATTCTCACTCCCAAATCTTTGTTATTTCACCTCCTCTTAATGTCCCTCCAATTCTTCAAGTGTTAAGACTTTCCTCTTTCTCTTTTCTAGCTAACATTTTTTTATCATCCATAACTACCAAATAATCTTGATAAAACTCTCTCTAAAATACAAATAGATCATTTTTTAATTTTAATATATATACTTAAAAAAATAGCCCTTTGTTTAAATATACAAAGCTTTCGAAATTCCTTTATTGAAGATTATTACAAAAATAGCGTTGAACATTCCTTACAATACCCACTTCTTTGATTTTTTTAAAATGGTGCTTGAATATCCCTAAAAATATCCACTTGCTAAATATAATTTAAATTTTAGTTTTTGAATATTCCCTAATATATCCACTAGCTAAAAATTCTTTTTGAAAATGGTACTTGAATACCCCTTAAAAAAAATTTAGTGTATTCATATTTCTTTAAACATTTCTTAAGCAAATAAGAGAATACAGTATAATTTGCAATGTGATTGCTCTTGGGTATAGTACTATTGTGTAGAATATTATAGTAAAAAAATGTTTGCAATCCATCTTTGAAGTAGATAATTATTTGAAAACATATTTTTAAGACAAATATTCATTATGTTCAAATTCAAAATCAAAATTCCTCCTTTCCTCCTTACACCAAGCATAAAATCCAAACCAAAGGTTTGGATCTACAAGTATAATGGTATGCTTCCATCTATTACTAATATTGACTTCAATAATATGAATGATGACTTTATATTAATTTTTTTATAAAATTAATAGTTTGAATTGTATTTGAGAATGCCTAATTTTCAATTATCCAATTTTTTCAAAATTTAAATCTAATTTTTAATTATTTATAAATTTTTAAACATAAAATTATATATTATTTATATTACTTTAACTTAATATTACTAAATCTTTAATAAAAATATTTAATAAAAAAGTATTAAAAATATATATTCCAAGCACTAAAATGAATTGTATTTGTCTATAAAATAATTTTGAAAAACACTTTCATTTACTAGTCAAGTTGTCTATATACAAATTTATATGTTTGTCTCCATCAAAATTGAAAAAATGTCACTTTTGTACATCCTTTATTTATGAAAACTAGAAATAAATTACACATTTCATATATATTAATAATCTATCTAGAAGTGCTTTGAATCATCACCTAAGTATAACTAAATTTAATTTTAATGGAAGAAACTACTCTTTTTAGTCATTTTTGGTTTGTATTACCTTGCACTCACCCTACTAAATGTTCTAATTGCATTTAGTATAGTAAAATTACAATGTAAATAAAAAGTTGATAATATTGATGAATGACTTTCGTTAGAAGTCCTCCTATGCATAGGTGAAAGAATAATGATAACAAACTACTTATGGATTGAAACTAATCTTTTCAATGGATCACTCCAAGAAGTCAAGGATAATGTTTACAGAATTGGCTCTAAATCGCTAGATTTACCTATGTATGTCATGGTAAAATTACAAAGATCAAAATGGGAAAAAAATCAAAGTATCATACCAATACTATCAACATTAATATCCATGACAAGGGTAATTACTGTACATGAATACGAAGGAATTACACTAAATAAGGCCATAATCGATACTAGTAAATTGAAAGACAAGAATTAATATTTACATCTATATTGAGAGTTAACACCATTAAAGGGATCTATATAGATCCATTGTTCTCTTCCAATTGTTATTCAAAAATGTGAAATAATCCCTACAACATTATATGAAAGAAAGAAGAAAATCACTTACAATTAATCTCTTCATGGCACCTACATATATGTAGGCTTAAATCCACCCTCTATTCTTGTTAATTCAAATTACTCATATCAATATTCTATTAATCATCATGTTTAATACAACACTCATTGACAACTATTTTATTACATGGTCTATAATTTATAAATACATATTCAAAAATAAAAAAAATGTTATATATAGCATACAATTTGTTCTCCTTATCAATAATCCATAAATCCATAAATATTGTTAATTTAAAAAACAATATTGTAAATCTAATACACCTACTTTTAAATATTATTATATAAAAATAAAATTTAATATATCTTATAAAAGATTTGCAATCACTAACATATCATTAATGTACATTAAATTTGTTGAGTCTTGGGTTTGCTCTTTAAGGTCTCGGGTTCAACTCCAAGGCATGGTCTCTATCCAATGTGTCTGGTTCGACAGACAGTTTGGTGGATCTCCAAGAATTAGTCTTGCGTCAACTCGCCCTGTTCCAAAAATGCACCTTTGAATTGATCTCAGGAACTAAAATGTTGAGTTGAGACGGGGGCCACCCTAAATTATCAAAAATGTATAAAAAATAAATTTGTTGTAAAGATAACCATTAGTGCACCTAAGATGCAAGTGCCTGTGAATCATAAATTGTGGGGCCCAAATCTGAAGTACAAAAAGATATGCCGGGGAAAATGCTTTTTGGGTGGGTATTTGATTTCTATTGTGCAACAATACCATTAAAGAAACCACTAATATCTCATTCATATGAGCAGTGGGGATAAGGACTATAATAAATTTGAAGCTTCCACGCATGCTCAGGCCTCCAAAAGGGAACATCCAATTATTAGGACAGACAAAATGCCTCTTTTTAAATCCTTTAACATGTAGTCCAACCTCTGTGGAATAAATCTATAGCTTACATTCCCCATTTGAATGAGGATAAGTAAAATGCACATTGCCCACCATTGGGCGTGCACACAAGGTCTGACCCGTGAGCTTAATGTCTTCTTTTTTCCCCTCTCACAGTAATCGATTAAGCCTTTATATATATAGAATAGAATAGAAGACTTTTAACATCCACGAGACCAAAAGAAGGCCTATGGGACAACAAGTACACGTCCTTCCATTCTACGTAGACAATGCAGACATTAGCCTAATACCAAATAATTAAATCAATGTTTGATACAACAGTTTAATGCCACTGACCAGTATGTCCAATCATATTAAATAAGTTTGAAAGCCTAATAATGAAGGTGGGCAGGAGAGATTTGAAACTAAATGCAGTCGTTTCTACTTTTTCAGTGAGCATCTAAATGTACAGTTTAACCCAATTTTTAGGCTTTTTTATTTTCTAGGAGCTATGATCATAAATAGGGGAGAAGTCTGAGTTACCCCCACCTCCATGTTCATTTAACCCCCTCAAAAAAATTCACTTTGATCCATTAAAAAACTTTATTTTATTGAATAAATAATTACAAAAACATCAATGGTTGCTCATTAAGTGCTAAATTGAATGAGACCCATTGACTTTTGAGTGGATTTGAATGATAAAATAGTTATAATTGATTGAAATTATAGCGTACGGATACTGGGACATTAGGTGGCGACAATCGGACGACACCTCTAGAAGGTGACTTTTTGACCCATACGTGCATATCGAACACTCTCACGTTCGACCGAATTTCCCACAAGCCAAAACCTTAGTTATAATCACTTAACTCATGAGTGAAAAAACCCCATAATTTTTTTTTTCTATTCGACGTACGGTTTAAATTCTACAGTTGCGCAAAGTTAGCCCTAGCAGATACTCGGTCTTCTCCCCTAGGGATTTCATCCCTATTATAAATTCTTGACAATTGCATCTATTAGGCTTGGGAACTATGATCACAAACGGAGGACCTCATCCCCACTATAAATTCTCAACAATTACATCTCAATTGGGTTTGAATTTGATGGCAAGAATAATAATGCAAAAAACTTAACCAACGCACAATGCCACTATTGACATTAGGCCTTTGAATTATTGGTTTATAAAAGGTTTTTTTAAATAGTATAGTAAGTTGAGTTATTTGATTTTGGAAGAAATTTTAGGGTTATATGCATTTGAGTTGGAGTAGCATTGTCATGGGTGAATGTTGTTAACATGTAATAAATGTTAGGTAGATTGTTGATGTTTAAGAATTAAAGCGATATTTTGGCATGGGTGTGTTGGTTCTCAGTTGTGATCTTATGGTTTTTCCTTGATGAGAAAATCTCTTTCAGTTAGTTCTCTTTGATGATCAGTCTCAGGATGGTTCTCTTTGCATACCTCAGGTGTATTTCACATGTTACAAGCCATTTGTTTACATTCTTTGAACTCACATTTTTGAAGGCATTACAGTTACCTTGGTTCTAACATCTCATTTGTCTAATGGTTTTGGTTGTTTCTCATTCGGGCTTACACATATCAATGTGAGAATGGCAGGGTCTCCCCAATCCATTTTGAAATGTTTGTGTTGCCTATCAGCAAGACATTTCTGATGTCATGTCGATTGGATTTTTCCATTCAAGCAGCTTTCGGCGTGACATTCTCTTTTGTTTCGGTGACAGAAAAGGATTATATCGGCATAAGTTATATCATCGGTATGTGGTCATAGTGAAATTTCTTTGTCTCACCGATCGGAGGTTGAATGGGAACATATCGGCAAGAGTTTAAGGCTTCGGTGAAGGGTCATAGCGAAAAGTGTTATGTCTCCCTGACTAATGCATGTGGAAGTCTATCGGCAAGTGTTACACCGTCGGTATGAGGTCACGGAGAAATTGTTATGTCTCACCGACCGGTGGTGGATGGATGTGTATCGGTAAGAGTCAAGGTTTTCGGCGTGAGGTCTCAGCGAGTGACCTTCGGTCTCGCCAATGGAATATAAAGGGACTATTTCGGTATTGGATTTGACTTATCTCAGTGACTCAAGATGAATGATGACCTTCGGTGAAACAAAATCTACTCTATGAGAGGTCTCTCCGATATCGTATGGTCACAACGATAGTAAATGAAACAAAGGTAAATCTCGGTGAAAAGTTTCCTTATGTCTCAATGAATGAATAATACACTAAGGAAGCCCATCAATGAAACACAATGTTGGTTGTATAATGTCTCCCCGATAATATAATGTCACAGCGACAAACATAGGGATGACTGACGGCGATAAAGTTGCCTTCAGCATAACGTTACATCGTTGAAAAGTGAGTTTAGGGAAAAATTCATGATTATTCTTTCTGGCTGGGTATGGAACCCTAGCCTGGCCGCCATCATGAGAATTTAAGTTTCAATTGTTGTTGGTTGTAATGGCTTTTACAATGGTATATGGAAGCTTTATTTGGTGCACTTCTAGCTAGAAGCTCGACAGTGGTTGATGGAGCCATGGGAGTTGCAGATTTGTCTGGTATGTATGCATTTCATGCTACACATACTGGTTTATGATCACCATTTTTAACTGCTCTTTGCTTCTTAGTTACTAATGTGGCAAATGATGCCCTGACAGAGTATTATTTTTTTCATGCATTAGAGGTTATGATTTACAGTGGTGGGTTGTTGTGCTTTTTAAGCAGTGAAATGATCTCATACGTTTCAGATTTGTTGAGGACGACTCTTAGCTGGGTGAAACGACTCTTGTATTGACAAATTAATTTCACCTTGTCTAATAATCTTGCTGGGTACATGATGAGGATTTCAATTGCAAAAATCTTTGTTAAGTTCAGTCAAACTATTTTCAGGTTGGTTGTTTAGTCGTTACTTCTAATGACAGTTACTTATCTGGCATTTACATCACAAAGAGTTATCTTTTCTCTATGCTCCTTTGACCACGAAATTCATTGAAGATTTGATACCTAAAAAGATGTATAAATAGAAGCAGAAAACAATGTTTATGTTCGGTTGTTGTAATTATGAGATTATCATTCCTTGGCTGTATGAAAAAGTATGGATAAACTCTGCAATAAAATTTGAATAACAAGATGTAGAGATATTGTAAATTTCTTCTCTATATAGTATTTTAGGGATTCAATTATTGAATCTTTAAGGTATTCTATAGACAAGAAAACAGAGAAAAATGTGCTTAACTGAAAATAGAGAAATCCTCTGAGTTATTATTATTGTTCAAATCATAATTTGAGGGGTTGGTACTCCTTGAGATAGATATCCCTAAACGAGGGGTTGGTGCTCCTTGAGTGGGTGCTCAAAAATTAGCCTATAAGGCATTGTGAATAGTTGATTAAAAGATTAAGCCTGGAAGGCATTTCGGGAGTGGTTTTTATACCCTAGGAGGGTTTTCCACTCAGCAAATTCTTGTGTCTCTTTGTTCCTATGAGTTCTCACTGTTTTACTATGTTGTTGTTATTTCAGTTCACTGTTTGGTTATTACTTTTCTCAATTCTGTTTATGAATGATTACATTCAACTCATGAATGTTTTAATCAGAGTATATTGAGATCAAATTTGAGCTATGTTTTTGAATTTTTTGAAAATTGGTTAAATTTGTTAAGACATTGATTCACCCCCCCCCCTCTCAGTGTCATTTTAACTCCAACAGGGTGACCTCCCAAGAAGTTTTAGTGCTTCATTTTGTCAAATCTATTTTGAGAGGAAAAAAAAATTCAAAGTTAGACTTTATTAAAATTTGAGGATCAAACTATTAAAGAAAATTGCATCTAGATACCTTGTTCATACAAAAATAGATTACATAAATTTGTGTGCATCAACGTTTTAGAACATACTCGATGATCCATCATCATATTGAGGAAAATAAATTAATGAGTGTATTCCAAAATATTGATATGAACAAATTATACAATTAAATTTGAAAAGCACTCCAACTTATAAAAAATATTAGATTGAAGTGTGGAAAGACATAAGATATTTGGACCTTTTCAATTTTAATTATTTTTAAAACAAAAACAAAACAAAACAAAATTCATTTGAACACATCAATCGCATTGAATATATAACAAGTATAATATTTTTCCTTGAGATTTATTAAAACTAATGAATATATAATTGTAAAGCATACCTCAAAACTTAAAACTATCCTTACACTCAATCAATTTGATCCTCATTCATAAATACACTTCCATTTTAAACATGTTTATATCTTAGATGCAATTGTTATTGTGATATCCTCCTCTACTTTTAAATTTTAATTATTTACATTTTAAGGTCGACATTTTTAGAGTATGATTATTATCCATTGACTTGCATTAAATTTGTTTGAATTGGGATCTATATTGTTGTATCTAAAGACATAGTCTAGGGCCCTAATTTCATATTTGATCATTATTGTATCATCTAATTCAGAAAGGAATCAAAGCATGGTAAATCATGTTGGAGATGGTTGTTGAGCCTCGCAACTCTCAAAACCCACCTGCAACCAAAATGCCTATCACAAAGAGAGAGAGAGAGAGAGAGAGAGAGAACAAATAATGTGTTATGATACCTTGATAATTTATTTGATCTCAAGAAGCATCTAAATATACATATGTATTGAATAGATTAGTAGATTGGATAATTACAATAATGAATAATGAATCCTTATAAAAGGAAAAAACAAAAAACAACCTTAGATGAAACCCTATGTTAGGATTAAATTAGATTATAACAAGTGTCCTCATCCTATGCTGTGATACAAAAAATAGCACGATCTAAAATAGAAAAATATTCCTAAGTTTAGCTTAAGTGTAATAAAATAAAATAGGGAGTTATTTAATTAATTGATTGAGTATTTTTTATATTTTACTCTAACACCCCTCTTAAGTATAACTTAGAGAGTGGTTAAAAACCTAATTATGAATGCAAGAGTGGATGCATGGATGGATGTGTGGATAGGCTCTGACTATGTAAGGCCTAATGAATTACCCATGTACAAACAAATAAATCTCTTAGAACCAAAAAAAATTAGAAACCTCAAGAGAAAAACACTTCTCCTAAAGAGAAATTAAATACATACTAGTGAAAGGAGGACTCAATATGACCCCCAAAAGGGATGCTTTTGTCACATAAGTATAGTGAATGTCCCCCCAATAGGAAATATAAGATGAGAATATGAATCCCCCCATAAATAAGTAACTTCTATGCCCATGATGAGATATTGAGGTCTTCAGATCAGATACGCGCGGTTTCGGTTCTCACGTGTCAAAGCATCTCTGCATGAGATTCCGCCTTATTCACATATGTCTTCATACCAACCCTCAACGTATACAGCTCCATTCATGGCCTCCTCACCACCATTGTTTCCTTCTCACCCATCTGCAAATACGTGGCCTCCTTACCTTCACCTTCACCCTCACCTTTTCACTATATAAACTGCCCCCCCTACCCCTCTCAGATCAGGCTGACACCACACTACTGTTTATGAATTGAGGTATGTAAATCGTAGTTTTAGACAAGTACAAGAAATGCATGTTTAAGATTCTTGACTGACTGTGATGAAATTTGTTGAATGCAGCTGTTGATAGTCATGGCGTTCGGTAAGTTGTCTTTGGCGTGTCTGGTTCTTGTGTTTCTGTGCTTTGAGAGTTCAATCCGGTGCAATGAGATCGAAAACAGGGGAAGAGGTGAAGGAGGGGGAAGAGGTGAAGGAAGGAGAAATCCCTACATTTACAAGAAGGAAGAGCATGAGAGGAGACTGGGAACTGATCGAGGCGAAGTACGCGCGGTTCCCATCTTCAGAGATAGCCGGATTCTGGCAAGAGATCTCCGGCGTTATGAAGTGAATTGCTTCCACATTGAACCCAACTCTTTCATGCTTCCTCACGCCAGCAGCGCAGACCATCTGTTTTTTATCAAGCAAGGTATGCAATCATGATTCAGAACTAGATGATTTCAGATTGGAACAGTTCAGATGTTTGATCCATATTATTTTTGTTTACAGGAAAAGCAACAGTCGGATTTGTACATGGGCAGAACTCCAGGGAAGAGAAGTTGGAAAAGGGGAGCGTTTACTTCATTCCAGCGGGCGCCGTTTTCTATGTGATTAATACAGAGCAGAGCCAACGCCTTGTCGCCGTTAATCTGCTCTACAGTGAAAACCCTTATCCAAATCGACACCATGAGGTTTGTCTGCATAATGTTTTCAATATAAAAGATTTTGTCACTGTGCCCTTTGTATTGCTGGTATTCATGTTGTTGTGGGGTTTTTATGTTTGGATTTTGAGCAGTCCTTTTACATTGGAGGTGGGCAAAACCCACCCTCTGCCTTGGCGGCTTTCAGACCAGAAACTCTTGAAGCTGCCTTCAATGTAAGCATACTTGTACTTTCCAGCCATCTGTGTTCTGGACTGCAAGTATTTTTTCGCATGTTGCTTTTGCAATTCCATATATATTATGATTTACCTGATTTTTAAGGTTTTGAAATCAGACTGAAAGAGGACGCATTCAGAGGCTTTTTAGCAAGCAGGAGCAGGGGGCATTTGCCAGCTTCGGCAGAGAACAGAGGGAGAAGCTCATTACGCTTATAGAAGGAGCTCATGTGAAGCGGTTCCCATTCGGAAGGGGGAAATCTCAGGGTGAGGAGGAGGACTACAAGCCATTCAATCTGGAGAAGAAGAAGCCAAGATTTTCCAATGAACACGGACAGCTGATTGAAGGCGATGATGAGGATCTGATGCAGGGTCCTTTACGGAGACAAGAGATCGGAATCTCTCTTGTAAGAATTGAATCTGTAAGTATATCTGTCTTACTATGATTGTAGTTAGCCACATTTGAATTGAATCTGTAATTATATGTCTCTTAGGCCTAATACGAATATAGTTGCCATTTTTTTTTTTGTTTCGGACAACTTTATGATTTATTACATTTGGATCATTTTTTTATTTAGGTGGTTCATCTAAAATTACACTATTTTTTTTTCTTAAATTTAAATGAATCTAGTTTCTCCATTACTTAAATGAATCTAGTTTCTCCAATACTTACTCGTTTGATCCCAAATGAACCATCTAAAAGATTGTTTTGAGTCATAAATCTTTTAAGTCAAAAATTATGACTAAGTTTATTACTAAGAAAAAGATTTTCTTAGTAGAGTCTATTTATTAGTGTAATTTCAAAGATCTCAAATGAACCACCTAATCAAATCAAAGTTTTAGAGTGTGCTGTTTGCTTTTTGTTTTATGTCAAAATTTATGACTAAGTTTATTACAAAGAGTTTCTTCACTAAAGTCTACGTGAACCACCTAATCAAATCAAAGTTTTAGAGTGTGTTGTTTGCTTTTTGTTTTATGTCAAAATTTATGACTCTAAGTTTATTACAAAGAGTTTCTCCACTAAAGTCTACGTGATCTCAAATGAAACACCTAATCATTTCAAAGTTTAGAGTGTTTTGTTTTAAGTCAGAAATTCACCTAATCATTTCAAAGTTTAGAGTGTTTTGTTTTAAGTCAGAATTTCTGGCTCTAAGTTTTGACTTGTTTAGTGGTTCATTTATAATTATATTATCTTCTTATTCGCAGAAGTTTCCATTCATGCAATAGATATTACTATTTGTTTCGATATGCCAACTTTCAAAGTTTTCTATTATCTTCTTCTTCACAGAAGTTTCCATTCATGCGATACATATTACTATTAGTTTCGATATGCCAACTTTCAAAGTTTTAGAGTGTTGTTTTAAGTCAAAATTTCAGGCTCTAAGTTTTGACTTGTTTAGTGGTTCATTTATAATTGTATTATCTTCTTCTTTGCAGAAGTTTTCATTCATGCGATAGACATTACCATTTGTTTCGATATGCCAACTTTCAAAGTTTTAGAGTGTTGTTTTAAGTCAAAATTTTAGGCTCTAAGTTTTGACTTGTTTAGTGGTTCATTTATAATTATATTATCTTCTTCGCAGAAGTTTCCATTCATGCGATAGATATTATCATTTGTTTCGACATGCCAACTATATCCCTCACCTAGTAGATTTTATCTATTAGTGTGATTTCAGATGAATCATTTAAGCAATCGGAGTTTTTCTATCAGAATCTCCCTATTAGTGTGATCTTAGATTAACCATCTAACCAAGTCAAAGTTTAGAGTGTGTTGTCTAAGTGATTCTAACATGATTTATGACAGAATGGGATGAGTGCACCCTACTTGACGACTCAAAAGACGGAGGTAGGATGCGTTTTAAGAGGCGAAGGTAGAATCGAGATCGTATCGCCCGAGGGAGCGCAACAACAGATAAGGAGTGAAGGTGAAGGTGGAGAAGGAGAATGGGAGGGTGAGAGGCCAAGAGAAAGAAGAGAGGGTGAAAGAGGAGAGGGTGAAAGAGGAGAATTCAGGGTATCTTACCAGCGAGTAGAGGACAACAATCTGCATGAAGGGGACTGTTTCGTAATTCCAGCAGGGCATCTATCGGTTCAAGTATCTTCCCCCAACCAACGCCTTGAAATCCTCTTTTTTGGTATCAACAACAACGAGCGCAACCAAATCAACTTCTTCGCAGGTACTTACTTTGCTCTTACTTCCTGCCCTAAAATTTCTAAACTTTTATGAATAAATGATCCTATGGAGTTAATGGTTGTGTGAATTGATGTGGATCAGGGAAGAACTCGGTGTTAAGGGAGTTGAGAAACGATATTCTGGCGGCCTCATTCAGGGAAAGAGAAGAAGAAGTGAAAAAGGTGTTCGAATCGCAGAACGAGCAGATGTTTTTGAAAGGTCCGTCAGGTAAAGGGTATGTGGAAGGGTGGAACGTTCTGTAAATACTTCCATCCGGATATGCTTACACTGGTCGTGCTCAAGTGTAATTGTAAATAAGGAGATGAAATAAAATGGTGGAATAAGCAGAGGAGGAGAATATGTAATGACGTTTTTGTAGAGACGCCTAATATATTATGTTTATATATGATAATTATAATTTCAGAATGGTTTGATTTTCACCATTGTTCGTGTCTAGATTTGGATTTATAACAGCAATTTTGGATTTGGATTTATAACAGTAAGAAATAAGCAATCTAGAAAATAGTAACAGAAAATCATCCAATACGATTTTGGGATTATGATTTATTAAAATGTCTGAAATTTTAAATTATGTATTACAAAAGTGAATTGTAATTTGAGATTTAATTAAACCAATATGGAGGTTTTATAGGGGCATGTTTTCGATAAAGTGTAGAATACAATCTTCAAACAAAATAAAAACATCTACAAAAGGAAATTAACAATAAATTAAAATAAAAAATAAATTATGTTAGGATTTTGGTTTGTGTATTTTTAAAGTTACACTAGAATGAAAATGAATAATGTTAGGGTTTTGGCTTGTAATGTTAGGGTTTTAGCTTGTAATTTGTAATGTTACATTAGAATGGAAATGAAATATCTTATGGTTTTGACTTATGATTTTTTATGTTATATTGGAATGTCATACTCTTTCCTTTTCAAGGAAGAGTTGATTTTATTAGTTTATATTTATTGTGATCTTACAATAAAATAAATTATGCTTGGGTTTTGACTTTGTGCATTTTTAATGTTATACTATAATGGATATGAATTATGTTAAGAGTGTTGGCTTGCCCATTTTTAATTGTTTATTGATTGTTTATTGAAATGTCATACTCTACTTTCCAAGCAAGAGTAGAGTTGATTTTACTAGTTTATATTTATTGCAATATTTTTAAAGCTTCATGTTTACGACATTTTCTAACTATTTAAATGACCTTGACCTTGTTGAATATGGTGTTTGATAATAAACCTTCCACTTAAAAGACCTAGGAAATTCGCCCCTAAGGTGTTTTACAAGATATGTTTATTAAGATAGTTCTTGATGTGGTACCCTAATTTCTAAATTTGGTAGTACATGTCATTGCAAGAAAAAAATAATAAATAATTTGGTAGTATATGTCATTGCAAGAAAAATTTACTTTAGTAGGATATTTTGTGGGAAGGGTCCACCTTGTTTAAATAATGGGTCACCAAAGTTTGGGTTCCACATGAGATTTGTCATGATGTGTAATTTCCTAAGATGTTCTACAAGGTATGTCTATTAAAATAGTTCCTTGTATATTAAAATAGTTCTTAATGTGGTTTCATTCATCCCTAAATATGTTATTGATTAGAAAAAAAATCTTTAATAGGATATTTTGTAAGAAGGGTCTACTTTGTTTCAATAATGGGTCACCAAGGTTTGGGTCCTACATGAGATTTGTGATGATGTCAAGTGTAAAAATTTCACAGTTTTTTCATTTTGTTGAATCCATCCTTAAATATGGCTCCTAGTTTGTATATTATTTTTTTCTTTTTTCTTCATGTTCTAAGATTTTGTTGTATTTGACAAGAAAGCTCAATATCTCTATCTAGATAGAGTTTCTTAGTTTAACTTTGTGTTATATTTGTTTACAAAGAGTAACCTCTTTAGGTTTTATTGTTCAAACTAGACATTTTTTTCTCAACTTGACCCTATAAGAATGTTTGTGTAGAGTTGGTTTCTCTAAGGATTTAAAGTAGGTACTTATCATCTAAATTGGTTAGATTCGATACACAACGTTCTTTATTTGAATTTTCCCAAACACTTGTTATAGGTGTCATTGGGATTATTCTTTGATATCTCCTCATTCTAAGTATAACATTCAACCCTCTTCTAGGTTTTCACCTCTTATAAAAAAGATGAAGGGTTGTTTATAGTGGTGAGTCACAAAAGCTAAGAATCTTGGTAATAACATGGCCCTACATCAAAATGACCCTCAAGATTTAAGGGTTCAATTATTGAAATATTAAAATAAAATTTCAAAACCTTCACAAATGGGAAAATGTGTTGGCTCACATTATGGGAAGAAGTCTAGTGAGGTGAAATTTCTCTTGAACAGAATTAACTACTTTATTTTAGGGTTCCCAAAAATTTATCATTGCTTGATGTAATTTTTCACTCCTAAATGTATAGTAGAGGTCCCACAACCTCTTAGAATAAAAGGAAGATGATGAATGTATTTTAAATAAATTCTCCTCTATCCAACCTTCCATCTAAATAGGAACTTTTAATTTAGAGAGTGTTTCTTTATAATAGTTACATAACTCTAGATGAGTTGAATAATGTGATCTCTCAACACCCATTCATGAATTGTGTCTCTTAGAACATGTTTGATTCATAACAAAATTCCCATATAAGTATTCCATTCATGAGATTTGACAATGATTTCCGAGTCTCTAGATATTCTTTGTATACAAGAGGTTAAAGCTATTAGTTTTTTTCTTTGTCGCATATCATGTTATCCAACCTTCTAGTCATTTCTTTTGTAGCAATAATAAAATGGGTTGTGGTTTTATTGCCACATTTTTCTCTCCTTCGTGGCATCAACATAATTGATCGAGGATGTGACCCCATCGACCAACACTATTGTCTATTTTCAATATTAATACTTTATTTGGAGTTATTATTGTATTACCTCAAATAATGTTGTTGAGAGATCTATTATCTAAAGATGGATTGAAATTTCAATGCTTACTACTATTGGGGTTATGTGCACTGATTTTCATATGATTGAGATGTCCTCTGATAAATATGGGCCAATGTATATGCGTTGTATAGTTGTTGAAAGAGATTCATTGTACTTTATTCAAAATGAATTGAGACTATGATCTCAATCTTGATTGCCATTATCATAATATAATGTGATGCACATGGAGTAAATTTTAAGCTAAATCCAATTGGGTTCTTAAGCAATATGATAGATTCATGTAGTTTTCTTAATCATTCTTCTTTTTTCCAATTGTTACTCTTTTCCTATGGATCCTTTGTAGAATGTTCTTCTTTCAAAAAACAATCTAATATGATTTCATATTTGGTGGACACTTTCCAAACCGGATGTCATAGAAAAAATTTCTAAACATGTATCACTCTTCAATGACAGGTCATGTCAATTCATATTCAATATGTTCAAAATTTGGAACCACATCCCATGAATGGGATAGGTTGGATAGCCCTGAAAAATGATGTCATCAATCACAATACCCATTTTCTCTACATTCATGGGCATAATGTTTTCCACCACCTACAAGGTTGCTACTTCAAAGCCCCATATTGTCACACTACCTTAGAAGCTTAGGTTCATGTTGAAATAAAAAAGGTTTATCAATAACAATATTTTTACATAATCTAACTAAAGAAAAATATGCAAATAAGTATTTAGGATCCACCATACAAAATATAATCAAGATAACACAATGTATATCTGAGGAAAACCTTCATGAGAGAAAAACCCAACCTTTAAAATTATCCACTCTCAATTTATTATTAATTACAAAACACTTACAGATTTTTTAAGAATACTTCAAAAATATCAAGCTCCTCCAATGCATCCTCCATGTGTCCAAGAATAATGGCTAACCATACAAGCATACAACCCATGTCATGCTTCACATATACACTCTTCAAGAGAGATCAATACAAATAAAAATCAATCCAATCACTAAACATATGCTTTCTTTTATAGAATCAAACTCACAAACCACCAAGTGGTATTAGCTAAATCATGTGTTTCAAAATCATGAGAGTACAAAATCATTAACCTAACATTTAATTTTTGATATTATCTTTCATTCTTATTTTTTTTCAATGTGCAAGCCACACATAAAGTATATCTTATGTTACAATACAACTTTATAAGTGGACCCAAATAAACATTTAATGTGGCTAAACACATCTCTTTAAATGCATCACAAATAAACATTTATTTTTCAGAAAAGATTTATTTCTTTGTACAAGGCGTACACCAATTTTTTCTTAACATATGCAAGTGTGCTATGTCACTAAAAATATGTTGTAAATTGTCACTCTATTTATGGTTCTCAAATCAAAACTTACATTTATTGGCTTAAAATTGGAGGCAAGGTCTCTAAGTAATTTTTTCAAGCCGTATGAGCTTGTCATACATCTCAATAAATTAAGAAAATTAAAGAGAGGTAGCATCTCTGAATTGAGGTTCTAGACATTCTTTAAGACTTTGTTTGACATTGTGTGAAAATATTTATTGTTCAATAATATATTCTAGCTCATACCATTGATCTACGACAATGCTTAAATGTGATTCTTTTTCAATTTTCATTCTTAATATGCATATACACACAAGTAAAAGCTCAAACATGTCTATTCTATGGATATATACATTCTATGGATGCATTTCATCTAAATTTATTTTTTATTATAAAATTTACTAATAGGATCATGATATATGATAACACACGAACAAATTAAACTACTTCTTGTTATGTTATCTACTTCTATGGAAGCTAAATTTGCATTTTAGGTACATTTGAGCAATATACTTAGTTTAGTTTGAAAATTGTAAGGAAATCTTCCTAGTTTATCATTTATTTTCTTACATAGATTAATCCACTTTTCTCTTAGTACTTGACCAATTATTCTATTGTTTATGGTACGATTTATAATTTCTCATAATTAGAACTGTTTTATCAATTTGTTGCTTTGATAGAGACCGTAGAGGACTTATTTGCGGGAAAAACTTCTCATGCATGTTTTAGAACCTTTCCAAACACTTTCTAAGTTTTGTTCTTCATTTTACCACCTTTCCAAAACATATTGAATTTGAAAATTTGGATAAAGGATGTAAAATTTATGAGTGTTTAAATGTTGTCTTATTTTGCTACAATCAACATATTGAAAATTGGTAAGCAGTTATATGAAGAATATCTCTCTCATGATCTTAGTACAATAATGGTTGTGTATATTGGTAATGATATTATGTGTAATCGCATAGGTTTTTTACCTTATTTTGAAAATAGGTTGTTTACGGGCATGTGCAAGATCATGGGGGTCCAAAAAGTGGCAATGAGGAAAAAAATGTGTTTTTACTTTGCTGAAATCGCGTTTGAATTTTTGTATGGGTTAGGTACAATATCCATTTTGGTTTGGTAATACCAAACCAAAAAGGATATTTGTTTATAATGGATACCCATTTTGAAACAGATATCTGTTATAAACAGATATTCATTTCCCAAAATTAATTTTCATCAATTTATGCAAACAAAATGGATGAAACAAAATAGATATCCATTTCAAAATAGATGTCCATTTTGAAAATCCCAAAAAGTACACTTCAATAAAATGGGCATAACTTTTGCATTATTTATGGAAATTTTGTTTTTTTATAGGAGTTGAAAGGTGGTTTAGAGCTCTATGCAATGGATAAGATTATTTTGATAGATTGAGCAAAAAAAATTAATTGTAATTATTTTAAGTTCCTCCTTAAGTTTTAAAATTTTAAATGCTCATAATTCTTGCATACAAAGTCTTTTCTTCATGGTTTTTTTGCAATAATCATCCTAAATGACTTGAAACATTAAAGAAGTAATAAATAATGAAAAACAAAAAAATTACTAAGGAGAGTAAAAAAATTCATAAATCATAATAGAAGGCCTCCTTGTTGTCTTTGATCCTATGCACACCTTTACCCAAGTTGAACGAGAACATATATATATATATATATATATATATATATATATATATATATATATATATATATATATATATATATATATATATATATATATATATATATATATATATATATATCTATTTATCTATATCTCCATCTCTCCCCCTCTCCTTCATTTACCCTCTCTACCTATCTCTCCACTTTTCCCTTACTCTGCGTTTATCTATATCTCTCCTCCCTTTCTCCCTTTCTACCTAGCTCTCTCCATTTCTCTTTCCCTCTATCTTTTACTAGTTATATATATCTCT